>NTHP01000098.1:476494-523291 GCA_003416845.1 Oplegnathus fasciatus
AATGATAAAGACATCATGAATATTATAAATAAATACGTATATAGATTCTTATATTCTGTCTTCTTACAACTACATTATAATGTGAAATAGTCTGTTATAAACCATTTATTAATTGCTCGTATACTGCGTATGAAGGCTAAATAGGGGGGATTAAAATAGGTTTTTACCATATGGCATCATTTCTCTGCACAGTTACCATCCATCACACGTGGATCAGGATGCTACACACCCTCTGTCCTGTCTTTCACTCTCTAGTCTTGCGTTTCCTCTGAGTTTTCTCGGCTACATGAAGTTTTCTGTGGTCAGGAGTAAACTGCAGGGTCCTGGAGAGCAAGATATCATTTTCCCTCTCATTGACCTCCATTTTCCACAGCGGTGAGCAGGAGGTCTGGGGACGATTAGAGGCTTCAGCTGTGGCTCCATCCTGCCACTACCCATTAAGTCAGGATGTACACTACATGTGTATATGACGTGATGAAGGATTTTCATTCGTGTGTGTGGCATTTTTAAGCTTATTTGCAGGACCTGTTGATGGGCTGCTGGGAAAATATAATTACTTATTTGAATTATAGCCCAAGCATGAGTGAGGGTGAAATTTTCTACATCCTGAAATGTCAAATATTTACATGCAAATTTGCTGCCACCTGCTGTTCGAACCTGTTACTTACAACAGTTCAACTGTGGCCAGACACACATGGTTAGTCTAAAAAACCCTTAATTATAACAATCTTTTTAAAAATATGTGGTGTGATTCGTTTTGTCTCTTAAAACATGTCCATACTATGGATTATGCTACTTGGAAGAAAAAAAAATCATGTAAATCATGTTTTTTTTTTCCATTATTGTGAGAAGAAAATTTGTTTAAACTAACTTTGTATCTCATAATTATGAGATAATGCCTCAATGTTATGATTTAGTATCTCAAAACTGTGAAAGTTTCTCATGAAGATGAGATAATACATCATATTTATGAGGGGAAAAAACACTTAATAATGTAAAAATGTAGGTGGTGGATATGTAACTAAATTTTTGTCTCATAATAATAAAATTATAATTATTAGGAACTGTCTTCACTTCATAAATATGAGAAACTTCTATAATTACCAAACAGTTTTGCATAATTAAAAAAAACACTTTATAATGAAAAAAATTAGGTGATGTACATTATTTTTTAACTAATTTCATATCTCATACTTATAACTCTTCATAATTATTACCTAGTTATGAGAAGCTTTCTCAAAAGTTGAATTATGAGAAACTGTCTCAGAGTTATGAGGTACTTCATGATGAAAAAAAGTTGAGTGATGGAAGTAGGGCTGCATCTAACGATTATTTTTGTAATCGATTAATCTCTTGATTATTTTCTCAATCAACATTAGAAAACAGTGAAAAATGCCCATCACAATATGTGATGACCTCATCAAATGTCTGACCAACAGCCAGATCCCCCAAATATTCAATGTATTATAATACAAGACCAAAAAAGTGGCAAATTTTCACATTTGAGAACCTGGAACAATCAAATTTTTGGAATCTTTGCTAGAAAAATAACTTAAACGAATAGTTTTCTGTCAATCGACTAATCAATTAATCGACTAATCGTTGCAGCTCTAGATGGAGGTTTAATTTTGTATCTCATACTTACGAGATAGTGCCTCATAATTAAGACTTGGAGAATCTCTTAATTACATTTTAATTAATTATAAGAAACTCTCACAATATGAGATACTAAGCCAAACTGTGATGATTATGAGACACTTTCTCATAACTGAGATAATATGTCATGATTATGAGAAAAGCTGTAAATATTTAACTAATTTCGTATCTCATTATTATAAGAAACCCTCTCAAGATTATAATTCTGAGGAACTGTCTCCTAATTATGCAAGTTTGTCATAATTTATCAAAATTATGACATTATCTCAGTTTTGAGATAATATGTCATAATTGGGAGGAAAAAAAACAATTAATGATAAAAAGTAGATATTAACAAACACCATATCATAGTTATGACATCATAAATATAAAAAATCTCTCAAAATTATGACATACTGTATCTCATAATTATAATAACTTTGAATATGATAAGAATTTGATGTGGTTTTTCCCTCACTGGGCTTCCGTATAAAAGATGCAGCTAAGCATGACTCAGGAAAATATGAAACATATTTTATTAAAGAATTATGTACAATAATAAAAACAAATCCTCAAGGACTCTGAAATATTATTCAGGTCCCGTTCAACACTCGAAAAGCAAAAAAGCTGCTACACACTGAATCTCTGCAAAGTAAAATTTGGTCGAAACGTTCATCAAGCTACAAAAAGTCGACGGTCAGCAGGTTGTCCGAGTAAAAAGCATCATCAGTTATTTCCAGACTCCATTAAGACCAACATCTGTTGATCAACCGAGGCTCTAATGGTGTAACTGGCACAGTTCTGGTCTGTGGAGATCCTGAGCAGAGCACCAGTCGCTGGTCGCATGAGTCACACCGTGGAACAAACACTCATACAGGGATTAAATCCACTTACAGCACTCAATATTTCAAGGTAGAAAGAGCAGGAACATGAAGGAAGTTTGTACTGTTGTAGAGTGTAAAGTGTAGTTTGTGGAAATACAGTTTGAACTCGAGTCAGTGGAGCTTTTACACGAGACTTTCACAAGTATTTTTATGTTGCAGACACAGAGTTAACTGGCCAAGAAGGTTAACGCAGCTGAGAGAATTCTTTGACGATAAATGTGCAGAAAGTAGGAACCACGGTTTAGTATTTTTTGGTCACCTGTGATACTGGACAGATATATTTCTGAACAATACTCTTCTTCTCCTCTTCTCAAACCAGGTGGATCACGTTTAGTCCAACTCTGCAAGAAGCTCAGGGCCACATCTTCATCATTCAGTTCATCAGCTGCGGCTCAGCTCCTGTAACTGATTCACATTCAGTAAGGCAACATGTCTTTGACAGGAGGCGTTTGTGCTTTCATGTTATTTCCCCCGATCGTGCGGCCTCTCTGCGCTCCAGGTAAACCAAACAATCTCGTCTTCGCCCTTTAAACAGCACTTCCGTTCAGCGCGGCGAACTTCAGGCCCGTCAGGTTGTTGCTGGACGAGCCGAGGCCTTGCGGTGAGGTGCCGACTTCAAACACTTCGTGGATGGCTTTTCGGAAACAATGAAAATTGTACTCTATCAAACCTACAAAGAGAACGAATACGTCATTTAAAAACAGACAATATAGTGTCCAAAAGTCTTCACACATTAAGGCTAAATGTGAAGTCACAGTTCATGTGAGAAAAAGACAAGTCTCCACACCGGCATCTGACCTACGTCCACACTAAAATGGCAAAACAATAATAGCATGTTGGTTAAATAGTTTGACATTTTGGGAAATACGCTTATTTGCTTTCTTGCAGAGAGTTAGATGAGAAGACTGACACCACTCTCATGTTTATATGTCAAATATGAAGTTACAGTCAGCAGTAGCGTAGCTTAGCACAGAGAGTGGAAACAGATGGAAACAGCTAGCCAGGGAAACAGCTAGCCAGGATAAACATGTAATCCGCCTACCAGCACCTCTAAAACTCAATAATTAACATGTAGTATCTCATTTGTTTAATCTCTACAAAAACACCAGGATGTGGTTTTACAGGTGTTATGTGTCGGACCATTTCTTGGCTGTTTCCCTGGCAACTTCACGGCAACAAGACAACTATAATTTGTTGTATAACCCCCTGTAAAACCACAACATGTCGTTTTTACACTTAAGTTTAAATTTTCTCTTTGTTGTACTTAAGTCCAGTTTAAGTTGCCATCCATCACAGGAAATTAAACATAATTACAGGTAAATAACAACACAGTGTTGTCAGCTATACTGACATTTAAAGTGAGAGACCATAATGAAAGACAGATGAAATAGAAAGTTGTCTTCTTAATTTTACTACCCACAGTCAGTCATCCTCTTCTAAAAGTTCACCCCAAAACACCTTTGAGTTTTTTGGGTGTGAAAAACGCCGGCTCAGTGTGCACAGAAAGCCAAAACAGAGAGAAAAAGATGTGTTTATCTTAGGTTAAAAGCAGTGGGATGAAACCTAATTTTTAACTGAGTTGGCAGCTTCACACTTCAGACATTTAAGACATGCTGTATAATCAAACCACTGTTTAATAATGACAACTTAACTGTTTATAAAATCTAAAACTACACACCTTTCCTCTCAAAGCTCTCCTCTCTGAGGATGCAGACGAGAGCGAGGAACTTTGTGACCTCTTTCAAATAAAGCACTGTAGTGTTGTTGAGCTTGATGATGGCCAAAGACTCCTTGTCGTAGGCACAGCCGCTGCCGTCCTCCATTAGCCTGCCACGAAGGAGAAGACAGAAGACAGAAACACACCTTTAAGCTTCACACAAAAGGGATACAGTCATTGCCAACACCTAAAACAAATACGATATAATTCTTCTCACCCATAAATGCAGGAGACATCAATGACGACATCTATCATATCGCAGCAGAGTTCGTAGGACTGCATGTCCACAGGGGAGCTGTCTGTGGCGATGTAAATCTTGCTAACAACATCAAACAGGAAGGCTTTCTCAATCCCAGAATGCTGCAAAACAGGAAGGACGTTAATGAGAGAAGATACACACTTAAAGAGTCATTTAAAGAAAGTGATGAAAAAGAAACGTACAGAGATGAAAATGTTCAAAAGGTTCTCCAACGTTGGTAACTGAGGAATGAGCTTCTGGACAACTTTACTGAAGGCCTCGAATATGGAGTGGTCGTAGATACTTGTCAGGTAGAAGCTGAGGAGGGGAAGAAGGAGAGGAGAGTTATGAAACTACAAAAACACAGAGTCACCAAACAAGTTTGGACAAAAGCCTGAAGTCTCGGCTCCAACACTACAAGACAAATCATGTCTGCTTACTCTGAGGACGAAACAATACACAGATCCAAACGTTTCACAGTGAATCTTAGTGATTTACTGAACATGTTTAACTTAACGCAATACCTGAAATGTCTGACAATACCAACAGACTTCCTACTGACAGGTAGAAAACACTCCATTTGTAAGATGTAAGAGTTACACAGTATTGGGAGGGAGAACATAATGGGCACAGCACCATGAAATGACAATAAATAGTTTTTGTTTCTAGTATTTTTCATGTATAGAGGAAATGCAGTGTTACAGCAGCCAAATCACACATAAGAATCACAAAACAATGAGGCCACTCAAAGAGGTCGATAAGAAATAATAAAAACATAAATAACTAATGTTAACTAAAACTAAACTAGAACTAGTCTAATTATAATTAAATGCAATGTTAGTGCCTGGTAATATTCTATAAATGAGTAGTCCAAGACTAGTATACACTGTGTGTTGTCTTGTATTGATATGGCAAGGTGCTTCATTGGAAGGGTAAATAAATTAACACCTCTATGAAAAAAACCCTCCAAAAACTGAACTAGAGCTGCAACGATTAGTCAATTAATCGATAGACAGAAAATTTATCTGCAACTATTTTGATAATCAATTAATCATTTATGTCATTTTTCAAGCAATAATGCCAAAAATGTGATATTAACAGGTTCTCAAATGTGAGGATTTGCTGCTTTCCTTGGTCTTACACTATAGTAAATTTAATCAACAAGACATTTGATGGAGTAACTTCAGGCTCCAGGATACTGT
Organism: Oplegnathus fasciatus; assembly: GCA_003416845.1. Lineage (NCBI taxonomy): Eukaryota > Metazoa > Chordata > Actinopteri > Centrarchiformes > Oplegnathidae > Oplegnathus > Oplegnathus fasciatus. The sequence goes on from NTHP01000098.1 coordinate 482,171, forward strand.
AACAGGCTTTTCTCACTGTTTTCTAATGTTTTGTAGACCAAATGATTAATCAATTAACCGAGAAAATAATCTACAGAATAATCGGTAATGAACATAATCGTTAGTTGCAGCCCTAAACTGAACATTACAGGAAACCAAAAAGTAGACTTTATGGAAGAAGACTTGTATTGGATTTCATTAGATTGTATTGGTGTACCTAATAAAGTGGACACTGGGTGTACGTACATATACACACACTCAGAAATCTGTTTATATGGCGAGGTAGGTTTTCATATACAAGGAATTTCCGTCTGTATTTTGGTGCATAATGGTCATAATAAACATAGTAAGAGAAAAGGAGTACTGCAAAAGTCAAGAATCATAAATGGAAAATAGAAATTTAAGAGCTGTACAGGGTTTAAAACGAAGAAGAATACGTGCAATGTGTGAAAACAATAACCCAAGACTGAGTTAGATTTGATAGTTTTCTCTACAGCTGCTCTCCAGTGATTTATTCTTTTCAGTGCATTTCACAACACTACAACTATTAAAATGAACAAAGGGCTGATCTGCAGCTGAATCTTGCTCTCAGTAACTTGAAGAATTTAAAGTATCTGACCTATGCAGACACCTCCGACACTCACCTGAGGTGAAGCTTCTCCAGGCTGGCATCTGCCAGATCATCGTTGGCCCTCTGATGAATGTCTCTTTGCGTTTCTATTTTGTGGTCATCTGACAGACCGTCCACTTTATGGATGAACACCTCAAAGTTGATGTCTGGATTCACTTTGTAGGCTCTGGATACGGTGAGATGTAACCGCCCGAGAGCCTCGACGTAGTCGTCCTGATGACAGGAGAGACAAACTCAGCTCAGGAAAAGGCGTTGTGTTAGTTCATCTCACACAGGAAGCCTTTAAAACCTAAAATATAAGCTTCAGTTTGAACTAACGTCTTCCTACCTGAGCGTCGATGACGAAGATCAAAGCGCCGGTTCCCTTGAAGATCATCTCGCTGTCAAACGTGGGGTCGAAGAAGTCCACCTGGCCGGGGAAGTCCCAGATCTGGAAGTTGACAAAGGAGCTGCTGGAGATGTCGTCCTTGTAGATTTTGTTGGTGCTCTCGAGGAACAGTGTCTCATTGGGTGACATCTTGTGGAATACAACCTGGTCAGAGACGCATGAGGATTATTGTTTCGGTCCAATGTTTTTACTTTGAATGTCTTCACTCTCTTAGTCCACATTTTGCCTAAAACCTTTTCACTTATTGCGTTTTATATTAACTTATATCATCTTCTACTACTGCTACTTCTGTCTACTCTGTATCAGGGCTGAACGATTTAGAAAAAATATGTAATTGCGGTGATTTTGACTAATATTGCAATTTCAATATGATTTGCGATATTAGAGGGAATGATACATCATTATTCTCATTTTCATTGATAAACATATTAAAATGATTACAGTGTGATCTGTACCAAACAAAGATATTTGATACTTGAGTCTGTAGTATATAATGTATAGGCCAGGACATCTCTGCAGCACGACAATATTTAATTTAAAATGATATTTTGTAGAGCAGCAACGATTAGTTGACTACTATTAAACTAATCGCCAACTACTTTGATAATCGATTAATCTTTTTGAGTCATTTTTTAAGAAAAAGTGTCCAAATTCTCTGATTTCAGCTTCTCAAATGTGAATATTTTCTGTTTTTTTTAGTCCTCTGTGACAGTAGACTTGGGTTGTGGACAAAACAAGACACTTGAGGACGTCACCTTGGGCTTTTGGGAAACAGTCATCAACATTTTTCATGATTTACATTTTATAGACCAAAAAACTAATCGACTAATCGAGAAAATGATCGACAGATTAATCGATTAATGAAAACAATCGTTAGTTGTAGCCCTAGTATTTTGACACACATTTTACCTTTAACGAATATTGCGCCTCCTGCGATTTGAAAATTGCAGTAGGCCATATTGTGATAAAATTTCGATGAACTGTTCTGTATATATAAAAACCTATTTCACGTCTGTCCACCTTCCTCGATGCTGCTCCTGAAGTTTCTGACATGTTTTCCTTTTAAAAAGTTGTCTTGTGGAGTGTTTCTTTAAATTTTCCAGTTCAACCTCAACTGTAAAATCCTGCTTTCACATTAATGCATGAGTAATAATAAACTAATGATATAATATATAATAGTACAACAGTCACAGGGGACATTTTTCTGCATTGAGTACTTTTACTTTTAATACTTTAAGTACATTTTCCTGATTATACTTTAATACTTTTACTTAAGTAGTATTTTAAATGAGGGACTTTTGCTTGTAACAGAGTACTTTTAAAGTGTGATATTAGTACTTTTACTTAAGTAAAGTATCTGAATACTTCCTCCACCTCTGCTTCATACAGGACTGTTGTATCAGCTCCAGCCAGGTGTACCTAATAAACAGGTGTACTCATATATTCCCAGTCCTGTAACTTAAGAGGTGTGTTTTAGGTTAGTGTGGTTACCTTTTAGTGACTTTACCTTCTGAATAGAAGACTTTCCACTCCGCCTCAGTCCCATCAGCAGTATCCTCGGTTTGTCAGCTGATGTGGAGCTCTCCTCCATGTCTGCCTCCTCCTCCACCCCGTAGCCAAAACTTTTGGGAAACGACCCCACAACATCGTAGCTCCCCGTCAAAGCAGGCTCCTCGTACTGGAGAGACATCCTGCACTTCACCGCCTCTCCTTAAAGCCGGTCGGTATTTTAACTTTCAGCTAACTGGCTAAAGTCTCCCTGGAGGAATGTTGTTGTCGATGGTTTACACAACGAGCTAGCATGGCAAGCTAATTAGCCAGCAGCTGGAGCGCGGTGTTTAAACGTTAAAATGCCACGTCAGATCGTAACGTATCCACATGGGGTTAAAAAATAAAAGTTATTAAGGGGTTAAACAACCATAATGTCGGAGCAGATTTGATTAAATCAGACTGGAAAACAGGCAGGAATACTGAAAATAAAAGGCTAGTCTCAAGTTGACATTTCCGCCCACTTAGCTGTTAACCCCGCCCCTTTAATCTGATTGGCTGTTCGCTCTAAACATAGTCATGTGACAAACAGTCCAACAGACAGAAGCAGGAAGTATACACAAGCGGTGAGTAATGTTTTTCTTGATCTTTGGAGCTTAGTCAATCTTATTACATTAAAGATATTTACTTTTTTATGATGTTTGATTTTAGCTTGATTTTAACCTCCTTCATAACATAAATGCGCTACTGCGAATCTCAAAATGCGTTTAGTCTTTGATTTATCTGATGTAAACCTCCTTGATTAGTTAGTTAGCTTGTTCGAGCTAACTTCCCCATGATTCATTAAAGTATCTTTATCTTATTTAATTTTGGGTTAATTCACTTGTTGTTTTGCTGATAAATCTGAGACAGTGTTTGTGCAGCTATAATGAAGTGAAAGCATTGTAGGTAACAGGAAATGCACACAGGTTAGTTTCTGTTTCAATCAATCAATCAATCAATCAAAATTTATTTATATAGACAAATCATGTAATATTATAATATTCAGACAAATCAAATGCAATTCAAAGTGCTTTACAAGCGATTTACAAAACGTAGGATGTTTAAAATGGATTTAATGCACACCAAAACAATCAAAAAAAGCATATTAAAAGATAATACAAGCAATAAAAAATAAATAATAAAATTATGAAATACTACACAAAATAAATGGTAAAATGTTAACAAGATAAAATAGAGTAAAATAAATAATAATGATTATAGTAAATAAAATAAGTATGAATAATAAAACCATAAAATTATAAAACACTACATAAAAGCCAGACTAAATAGATGGGTTTTTTGTTTACATTTATAAATAAAAATATTTTCAGCTCCTCTCAGATCCTCTTGGAGGCTGAAAGTGGCGTCACCAAATGTTTTTGTTCGGCTTTGTGAAACAGCTGAAAGAGAAGTCGTCTGGTGCAAGGTACGGAAGCCGAGAGCGGCCGTGCTTGTAATTATTTTTTTTTAATGCCGTTATCTGGAGATCACAAGTTAATTATTTCGTTATCACAAGAAAACAAAAGGTTGTTTCGTCTTATTACTTATAATGTTTATTTACAGTTTGTTTACAGTCAACAGGTGTCTGTAGGCTATGTGGAGATGCTGTGAGGGTCATTATGTACACTGGGACAGGCTTGCAAGTCTCACCTTAATAATGTCTTTACCTCTGCCGTTATAATAGGCTTGATTTGAGCAGCTGCTGGCTGAAGCAGAGAGATGGTTCAACCTCTCATCTTTGGCTACTATAAAACGAGACTGGCTGCTCTGATGACGCAGCTACAGCAAAGAAAACTACACATCACTGTTCAGTTGTGGATCCTCCCCGACAGTCATGACAGTGATCTTGAAGGCTGAAATCAGGTGTCCTCAAATGAACCAGACACTCATTTTCGAGTTCTCCATTATTATCCTGTGATCTGGAGAAAACAAAAGTCGTTTTCTCGTGATAAATGATCTCGTTATCTCGAGAAATCTGCCTTTTGTTTTCTGGAGATAATGAGATAACTTAACTCTTGATCTCGAGATAACGGCATTAAAAAAATAATTGCAAGCACAGCTGTTCTCGGCTTCCGTAGAAAGGCCATGTAGTGCCTTATAAACTAATAAATACATTTAAAATCAATATGAAAAGTAACAGGTAACCAGTGTAAAAACTTTAAGATAGGTGGGATGTGTCCTCTCCTTTTGGTCTTAGTCAGCACTCGTGCAGCAGAATTTTGAATTAATTGTTGCTGATTTATTGTATTCTTCGGTAGACCAGAAATGAGAGCGTTACAATAGTCTAACCTGCTGGTTATAAAAGCGTGCATCCGTCTCTCTGTGTTGCCTAGAGAGAGAAATGGCTTCACTTTGAAGAATGACTGTAACACATGTCTGTCTCAGCAGCAGCACCTTCTTACTGTTGGTTTAAGCATTTTTATTATTTATACGTGAGCCGTACTCATTAAAAGCAGGTATTCGGTTCATGTGTGATGGCTCTGGTTACTGAGTCTTGCAGAGTTATGTCTTGATAAAAGAGGACAAAGTGAAGAAGGGAAAAGGTAATTATGTATTTTGCGACACAAACATGCACGCTTTGACCTCCATATGTATTTGTTTCAGGGTCCAGAATGACAACAGCTCTCCTCTGTTTCCTCCTGGCTGGACCAGTGCTGCTGGTTGCCGGCAGCCCAGTTTATAACTCCAACAATGGGACCGTACCACTGGTGCTGTGGCACGGGATGGGTGAGTGACTGTGCCGCCCAAAACATTACATCTGCCTATAGGGAGTTGTCTAATTGAAATGATAGGCGGTTTTTGAGGAATAATTTGTACCTAGAATTATTTATTTAACCATTTAACATCCATTTTCCTTTTATTTCCCTTAAGTAGCTTTAAAGGTAGACAAAAATCATCTTATTCAACTCTGTATGACAGCAACACTTACAGTATATATTCTGCATCAGCTTGTTCCTCTTTAAGGAAGCTACATCTTTAAACTGAGTGAAATATTTAAACCAGGACTTAAAATTTTTCCATCAAATGTGAAAACATCGAAAAGGCTTGTGCATCATTTTATACACATTTCCACAAATTTCAGACATATTTGGTATCCTTGGAAAGTTTGGGATCTCTACTAAAGATGATGAGTGAATTAGTCAAGAGTTTGTAATGATGGACCCTCTGGCAAGTAGTCATTGAGGTTAAGTTAACTGTGATTACATTTTCTGCACTGTAAAATCTACATGTTTGAATGTCTCCTTTGTGTTACAATCTGAAGGCTTAAAGGAGACGGGAAACAAAGAAAAAAGACTTATAACACTGTGATCTGTTTCTGGTTCTCAGACAGACGTGTTTCAGAACTGAAAGGGAAAGGTGTACTGCAGGAGAGGCATGATGAGACATTATGCAACCACCCATGTTACTGCCTACATTTTGGTGAAAGTGAAAGCAAAAATCCCCACCACTTCTTATAAACACTTTCACTGACAGGAGCGATGTTATGTTGTTGTTGAAATACAAACCTGACCTGTAATGTGAGATGAGGTGTGCGGCCTCAGAGTTGCACTTACCACTGGAAGGTTTCTCATTTTAATTTCATACAGGCTGCGAAAATACCGTCAGGGGAAGTGAAAAAACAAAAACACTTTCTCTTCTCCTTCAGTAACGATGGCTCAGGTGCATCTGAGGTACTTCTCTCAGGTTACATAAGCCGTTATGGCTCCACTGAAGCTTCTCTGTGTTTTCACAGCAGAAGACTGACCAGCTGTCTGATTTTTATATGTGACAGTTTCTTACTTTGAGAGCACGCACACACACACACACACACAGCGAGGTGCAGATAAGTGTGAGCTTCAATGCAAGTCTGTCAAAATTAAAACACGTCGCGCAACTCTTCTCCAGTACACCACTCTGCTTTGTTTTTTGGCTATCTCGCCTCCATCAGGGTGGTGTCTCAGGCTGTTTCTGGTTTCCTCACATGCAACACATTGACCTGTCATGTGACCGATATTTCACCACAGATGCCATCTTTACCATGTATACTATACACCATGTTTATAAAACTTTACAGTCGTCTTTTCTTCAAAAATAGTATTTAAAAAATCTCAGTTTATACAAAAACTATCAGAGAACCATAAATGCTGCATGTAGAAAATGTTTGGTGAATAAAGCAGAGTGTACCGGAGAAGAGTTGTTTTCATTTTGTTGATCTTCATATGTTTAACAGATGTTAAACCTGCAGTGCCAAACTTATGACGTATGCTCGCTAACGTTACGTAAAACTCATAGAAATAGTTACAAAAATACAGAGAAATTTCCAGTTCCAAGACAATAATCCATTATTTAGGTAGAGCACATGTAACCTAATAGCTACGTAGCCTACTCCAAATATTTTACAAATACCAACCTGTCCAAGAGCAGTAACGCGACATCCGTGTCTGCCCTCAGTCTCTTCTCTTCTTTCAGCGCTCTCCAACAAGGAAAAGCTACGCCGATGGTTATCCATGTTTGTCCTCGCCGTCGATCGCTTTCTTTTTTTGACTGTATCCTTCCTCTGAACGCCGAGTTTCTTTTTTATCTGGAGCATCACAGACTTTTCTTGGACGCTTCTTAGGTTTTTCCACCATAGGTTCTGTCATGTAGCGTACTCCGTCGCCACAGTTGCTCCCCCCTTCAGCTCTGGCAAACCAATCGTTGCTGGTTGACGTAAAACGCATCACTACCGGTGTGCCAGCGCGGGAATGTCGCCACAGACACCAGATTAAAAAACTCCTGTATTCTACGAAATACAGCGAGATTTACCTGGTGGTGATGGGCTTAATCAGCATTGTGTGAACTCGTTTGGCAAGAGCTTGAATGTAACAGATGTTCATTTATATGTAAAAGTCCTGCACTCCAGCTTTAAAATAAGCCAGAATATTTCTGAAAAAGTGCCTGTGTTTATGCCCATCTTCCTTTGATAAGGTTAGATGATAAGGCTGGCGTTCCTTTATATTTTTTTTATTGTGAATAAATCCAATAAAAAGACAAAAAACAACAATGTCTCAGTCCATCTTTCAATGCTGTCCAATTTTCCCAGCCCTGTCTTTGAGACACAAGATCATTTGTTCCCACAAACATTGCTCAAACATGACTCATTTGGTGCTCTAGTGACAGCAGCAGAAAAATGGGACTCATTTTTGGACAATAATAAGCTGTACCAGGCTTTGGCTCCTCAGACAATACTTGTTAGTCGGATCAATTCACTGTTGATTTTAACATAAACTATATGTACTACATTTTGACCTTGTAAAGTGAGTCAGGCTTAGCTAAATAGTTTAAATTAAATAAAGTGAATATTTATGTGTCCACCAGGTGACAGCTGTTGTAACCCGCTCAGCATGGGGGCCATAAAGAAGATGATTGAGGAGGATATCTCTGGCATTTACGTGCTCTCACTGATGATTGGAAATAACGTCATTCAGGTACTTTCACACTGCAGAACATACAAAATTTGTACATTTGTGGAGAAAAATAGCTTCTGCTTTTGGCTCTTCTTTTGACTTTTTCTATTATATTTCTGTTTGTGCATGGATTTTGTAAAGTAAAATGACAGAGCTCCATTTTATATTCAAACTTTATCCATGTAATGTTGTTTTACAGTGTTTCTCCAGCTAAAAAGTCACTACTTTTAAGTTCAGTGACTCCAAACTTAACCAAAAAAAGTGTTATATTTTACTGAGACTTTATTGTTGCAGCAGCACAAGGACAGAAATAAGTACAGATAAATAGAGAAAATTTAAAAAATAAAACATATGAAATAAAAACAGAAACTATGCAAGAGCAATTCATCTTAAAATTACAAGGCCACCAACCGTGCAGTATCGTCTCAAGCAAAGAGACATGGTGTGGTTAGTAGCAGCAATACAGCAGGTTTGATTGATACATCCACATGACGTGAGGATTCCTGTTCTGTGATATTTGCAGTGCTAGTTGCACAAGTTACATCAGAAAAATGGCTCCTTTACAACTTCACTATGTAATTTTAATTTTTAATATTCATAGCAAACCAGCATGACTCTGTTGCTTTTTGCTTTGATCCGTCGTAACGCCGTGACTTTGTCTCCCTCACCTCTTCTCCGCGTGGCCGCTGCCTCGTTTTCTTCTTTTAATCGGCCTGTCATGCTTTGAACTTCTCATGTTTCTCCTCCTGCAGGACACAGAAAATGGGTTTTTCATGGATGTGAATGAGCAGGTGGCCATGGTGTGCAGTCAGCTGGCTCAGGACCCAAAGTTGAAGGGAGGATACAATGCTATGGGCTTCTCCCAAGGGGCACAATTTCTGTATGTAACCACTGTTCTGGAAGCTGAATGGTCTTGTTATGTGAATGTGGTAGAAATTGGACAAATTCTGTGTTTGTGTAGTTTCCCTTCTTGCCTGATTCTCCTGCAGAGTGAATGAAACTCTTAAAAAAATAGCAATATCTTAGAGAATAGCATGATTTCAACTCTGTTTGATAAGGTTCAAGTCCTGAGCTTCATTCTCAGGCTGCAGCCTCTTTTTTGAGTTTCCTGTTAAAAGTATTTGTCCTGACAAGAATGAGGAAGCTCACCTTGACTCTTCCTGGTTCCTCTCTCCACAGAAGAGCTGTGGCTCAGCGCTGTCCCTCTCCACCAATGAAGACCCTGATCTCCGTCGGCGGCCAGCACCAAGGTAACATCACGATGAAAAACCAAAACACCAGTTCAGCTCACTTCCCGTGGCAAAGCTGGCACTGAAAACCATTTCTGTTTCTTTAATTTCTATACTAATCATACAAAGTTAATAAATGCATAATTCTGTATTATGTTTTAGTGTCACACGTACTAAAATCCCAAATCTATTGCTTTTATATGCTATTAAATCCCCCGGAAAGACCAACACCTCTGTCTGTGTATCCAAAGCCTGATGTATCTCATTCCTCTGTGCCACAGAGCTCCATTGTTGTCTAAAAACTATTAAAAAACACATCAGTGAGTCACACTGTGGCACTGGGTGACACTTTCCTCCATTACCATGAACGTGGGCACTGTAGTTTATTTTTAATCTCATTTTAATACAACATCCTGCTGCTGTAAATACTCACTAGAACACCAAATGTGTGTTAATCCGCGGCTGAAAATAGTCCCCAACAAATGCACTATTTACTCTGTTTTGAGTAGCGTTTGCTAAGAACTACAGTGCCCAGCTGTTTCAGGAAATTATTTTACCCTTTTTAAAAATGAAACTATATATTTGTGACCAGTTTTTAAAGATTTACATCCTCAGTAAGAACAAATGGGCTTCATTTTGAGCGCCACCTTACGGAAAGTGTTGCCATGAAGTATTGAGTATTACCAGACTCCTCCTTTAAACTCTTATTAATTATCTGCACTGAAAGATGAAAAAATACCTGCTTTCTCTTTGCCATTTCATCCACAGATGGTCTTCATCACACGTATTCTTCATATAATATTGCACGATTCCTGTATAGAAAGATTTGCATTATGTTCAGCAGCAGATGCTCTTATTTTTTAGTAATGCTGTTGTTGATTGTTTACTTTGTGCCTTTAACTTTAACTTATTATAGAGAGGTGCTACACAAATACCTATCATTTAATATAAATGCTGTTATTTGCAGATATTTATGATCACTACAGTTAACCAATTTACATTTGGCATTTGCGCTTTCGATCGTAGCACATGATCTTACTTTATCTATGATCTTACTTTTGTGTTGCACCTCTGACCAAATGAATTCATCTTTCAGATATTAAAGTTAGATTTTATCTGATTCCTTAGCAGATGGAATGTGCTCGGTGTCAGTAAACTGTAGATTCAAGTTTTCATTTCTTTCTGAGTATTTTAAGGACTTTAAGGATCTTTATTTATAGCTCCTCCATCATTTACAAGATACAACAACTGCCTCCAAACACAGCCGACTTCTTCACTTTGTGTTTTTCAATCCTCAGGGGTGTACGGGCTGCCCAGGTGTCCCGGAGAGAGCTCTGACATCTGTAACATGATACGCAAAGCTCTGAACAGTGGAGCGTACTCCGACTTGGTTCAAAAACAGTAAGTTGTCCTTTACTCCCTCTCTGAATGATGATGTTTATCATTGAATGGTGCTGATGTGTTTAGCAGCCTTGATATTGTGTAACTATCATCAGCACTGCACAGATTGTTCTGTTTACCTGATCTGCGGCACTGACTGGATGTTGTGTTTGTTGTTATCAGCCTGGTGCAGGCCCAGTACTGGCACGACCCCTTAAATGACGACCTGTACAAGAAGCACAGCCTCTTCCTGGCCGACATCAATCAGGAGAGGGTCAGTATGCGGCTGCGGCACAAAAACAGACCAGACCTGGAGTCTGAGAGCAAATGAGATTTAAAAGTTTTAATGCAAGCATTGATGCAAAATTTAGTATAATTATAATCATGTTAGTGTGTAAGCTTTTTGTAGGAAAATTATACGTTTATTCTTCTCCTTGGAAAAGTAGTTTGATAAAATAAGTGTATGTTAAGGTCCATACAGGTATAACTGCATCTCACAGTCTTCATCAGCAGATGGAGTGATGAAGGAGCAAGCTCCATCTGCTGATGAAGACTTTGAGATGCGGTAAAAGCTCCAGAGAAACAAGTAAGTAGATTATTTGGCACCACTTTCACTATCAAGTAACTCATAGCTTTATTAATAGTTAATAAATTGTTTACAAATTTTTCATAGATCAGTTATAAGCCATTAATAAAAACAATTTCTGGGTTGCCAGGTTGTAAAAAAATCCCTTTGAGTGACTGGACCGTTTGACCACTTAGCTTGCAGAAAATGGCTGCAGCAAATTTGGACCAAAACTCATTTCTTAACAACTTAATAAGCATTTATTAATGGATTAACAACATGTATAACAGCCTTGTTACCAAGTAGAAAAGAAGAAAACCAAAACAACCTGGCAACCCAAACTCTGTTGTTCAAAGCAGCTTATACCTGATGCAGAAAGCCTGAGTAAAGCTTATAAACTCTTTATAAAGGCTGACTTATTAGAAAGTGATTTATTTGCTGCACATTCACATATTTATGTTTCTATAGTCTGAGTCAAGTTGGCCATAATCAGCTTTCTCAACAGGTTTTGTGATATCTAATTTTTTTCTGCTTTACAGGCTGTAAATGAGACGTATAAGAAGAATCTTCAGCTGCTGGACAATTTCGTGATGGTCAAGTTTCTGCGGGACACTGTGGTGGATCCTGTTGTTACAGAGGTAACGTACTAAACACACACACAGTAGTTTTGAAAAACCTCATATCACTTTCTGAATACTGTAAAAACCACTGTGTGTATATAAAGTGTATTTGTCTGTTTCACTGAGTATAATAAAGCGACAAACCGTCTTGTCCTGATTCTTGCTGTAGTGGTTCGGCTTCCTGAAAACCGGCCAGGCCAAAGAGACCGAAACTCTGCAGGAGAGCGTTCTCTACAAAGAGGTAACAGTGTTTATCGCCTCATGAGGAAATACAGCTGACAGTGTGAGGATTGTTTGTTTGTTTGTTTGTTTGTTTGTTCGGGTCTGAAACATGATACAGAGGCTTTCTGTCGATATTCATTTCACTTCATCCATTTATTGATTTTATTTTAATTCCTGAACAAATTGTAAATGTGGGCAGCGATTGAACAAGATAAAACCAGTATTATTATTAGTGTACAGCTCCCAGGAGTAAAAGTCCTGCATTGAAAATGTTACTTAAGTAAAAGTATGTAAGTATAATCAGGAAAATTTACGTAAAGTATTAAAAGTAAAAGTACTCAATGCAGAAAAATGTCCCCTGTGACTGTTTTACTATTACATATTATATCATTAGATTATTATTACTCTGCTGATTATTATCTCCAATAATCAATTGATTGTTTGGTTTGTAAAAATTCAGAAAATAGTGAGAAATGCCGTCACAATTACCCAAAGTGACACCTTCACAGTGCTTGTTTTGACCAACCAACAGTCCAAACCTCAAAATTCTTAAAAATAAATTAGATTTATTAAAATAACTTAAAGGTATAAAGTGTTGGGTAGTTTAATCTCTGGAACTTGGTCCAAACTAGGGACATGAGTCAGGACATTTCGACCTCTGCTGCTTTGATTTGGACAATTCTGTTTTGTTAGTTTATGTCTCTTGCAAGGCCCTCAACTTTATGGAAATGAAGCACAAAATCACAGTTGAAAATTCTTGGATTTAGATAAATTTGTCTTAAATTTTGTTGGAGATTTTTTTTGAATGGTTTGGCAGTCCTTTCACGCCTAAAAAGTACTGTAATCTGTCTGCAGTTTATTCTCAGTTTCCAAGGTGGTTGTGCATTTCATCCTTACTGTTACGCGGTTAAAAAGGTCTTAACTCATTCGAGACACCGTGGTCTAGTATTCTACACTAAGGACCGCCTTTATGTAAAACCAAACTTACAAACTGAATTGTGTGTCCTCGTGCAGGATCGTCTGGGCCTGGCAGCGATGGAGAAGGCTGGAAAGCTGGCTTTTCTGGCATCTGATGGAGACCACCTCCAGTTCACCAGAGAGTGGTTCAACAAAAACCTGCTTCCTTATTTACGCTAAAACACCTCCAGTCAGTCATCTCGGAGTAAAATACAAAATCAGACTTCAACAACTGAAACGGATTTAATTCTGTTTCTGGAACAATATAATGAAAATTAAGAGTAAACAATCTTAATAACCAGAGCTGGGAGGCAGAAAGCACAGAATCCCTTTTGCACTAATCACTTGTAGCATGTTGATGTTTTTGTGATGTTAATTTTAGCAGCTAATTTGTGTGACTCTACTGCTGTTTTACTAACACCAGACTGTTATTTCCAATGTGAGCTGTTCTGATGAGGTCAAATTGTTTTCAGAAATGTTGGATTGAGACTTTTTTTTTTATGTGTTCTAACATCACTGAACTGTATCTGTACATAAACCATAAAACCATAACCATAATCCAATAAAAGAAACCCAAAGACACATTTTATTGCAACATTTTTAATGATGTCTCCAGTACTAATGAGCAGAACTTTGATTTTGGACCCAAACAAAATAAAAGAGGTAAAAGACAAAGTGACGGTATAAAAGAAAATTCAGCGAAGAGCTTCACAGCTTCAAGAGCTGAAGATGAACCGAAGAGTGCAGACGTGGCTGGGAGCGAGTGGAGAGACGCTGATGGTCAGGCGAATATTTTAAGACTATTCGATTATTATTAATACCTGTACAGATGATTACAGCAGATATTTCCAATCTAGAGACCGAAGTGAAGCTTTTAACAACAATCAATGATTATTTCCTTCAGTCTCGTCTTTCTCTTCCACTTTGTACAAACATCTCTTTGCTCTTTATTGCAAACTTTTTCTTACACGCCTCCTTATATGGAATGTTTTTTAATACTCGGGAATGTCCTATGTGTGGGTTTAAGGGAAAGCACATGGAATGATAATCAATTCCTGCTATTTAAATTGTTCCAGCATCATCTAGATGGAGAGTTTCATGATGTGAAATAGATGGTGGTCTTGCACACAACTTGTTTTTACTCCTATTTATGTGCTCTGAGAGTGCAGACATTTATTTTTTCATATTATTATCCACTATGAATGTTAATATTGTTACAGTCAACATCAGCGGAGGTGATATGGATGCCATTATCCTCTGTAAAAGGGCTGTGTTCGACGAGTGCTTCACCGGTGAATTGCATATAATGGAACAGAATCAGGCCACAACTTAAAAAAAACAAAACACACCAGCCCCTCCTGACCAGGAAGAGGAGAGAGAAAAGAATAATAGCCCGAAGCATCCTGATTGGCTGCAGTGCTTTTGTTGCAGAGGAATCAATATCCCTGTTCCCAGGTTGGCTATTCTACATGTTAAATTTAGCTTAGCATTATCCAGATAGATACAAAATATCACAGAGCATCCCAGCTATTGGCAAAACTCATGAATGTTTTTTAAAAGTGCTCACAGGGAAAACCAATTTGAATGACAAGCTGCTCCCTGCTGATTGGCTGGAGGATGTGCTCCAGATAAAAGCGAGCAGTCCTCTCATTGGCTTATGGAAGGGACAGCTTGAGCTGTGATTGGCTGATAAGGAAGAGGAGGGGCGGGAGATATAACGCATGAGGTCCAAATCTCAGTCTACAGTGTGAGAGTTAGCTGGTGGGGTGGTGGATCAGTCAGGAAGGCATTTGCAAAAAAAGGGTGGGGATGGTGTCGAGGAGGGGCGGCCATTTCACACGCTGCCCCCGTCATCTATCCGGCGATCTCTGTTGCTGTGGTGACGAGCTTCTTGCCGTCCCAGACGGTCTTGAACTGCTCAGGAACAGGGAGCTCCGTCTGAGAGAGGGAGAGAGAAGCCATGTTGAAATAAATATTTAAATGCTTGTACTAAATACAAAAGGATGAGGCTGCAATATTCTGTATTTTTCTTATTGTCAAAAAAACTCATGAAGACAAACAACGTGTTGATCCATATTTCAATATTTTGTGACTTCCTGTCTGTGGCTCTCAGGCCCCAGCACATTGGTTCCTACTGAAGACAAATCTTTAATAACAACAACAGGTCACAAATATCTAGTTTTTGGTTTTTAATATACTTATTTATATGTTTATATATTTGAAATATCGATACACACTACAATTACTAGTAGTATTATTATTTTCTATACAGAGACAATGTTTTGGTGTTCTTGTTGTCGGTGGGTGGGGTCCCTCTTTGAGGCCCCTGGGGATGTTCCTTTCATAACCAAAATGGGAAACACTTGTAACACAGTAGTTTTTTTCTGCATTCCCGATGTGCGGGAGGCAACAGGAATTCAGCCGGCTCGGCCAAAGGAAGTCTCCAACATGCTCTCTGGCGTATGCACCCAAGTGCAACTTTTATAGGAATTAACGGGGTGCCATCTTGGAACATGGTATCCAGTTCTCTTTAATACATCCACGATTTTTACATTAGCAGGACGTTGTATGTGGGATTGACTCAAAATGAGGGGGGACAATGAGGGAACATGTGGCTCACTGATGTGTTTTAATAGTTTTGGTGGAGCTCTGTGGCACAGAGGAATAAGTTGTATCAGGCTTTGGATACAAAGACAGTACTTGTTATGTTAGGATCAATTCATTGTTGGTCTTTACTTGGGATTTTTTGCCAATAACAGAAATGTAGAATATCACCTGACTCAACCAATTTATCAAATTTCCCTCCTGAAAAGATACTCACAAACTCCCCGTCTTTGTTGGGTACCAGGATGTTCATCTCTGAGCTCTTGGCGCTGACGATCTCGCAGCTCAGGGAGTCGTTGCTCAGGTAGACATGGCAACCGTCCGTCTTGTTGATGGAAATAGTGGGGACCTTACCCATGACCTACATACAAAAAAAGGCAACAAAATTTCTCCATAAATAAATGTAATACTGCTAAATAATAACATGCTGGTGAGAAAGGTTTGATTTATTTCTGCTGTCTCTGATGGGACACACATTTCTCTTCACTCTGTATAAATAGATTTCCTCGAGTGAAGGACTGAATCTAATTACACAGTGGAGCTGCTCTGTGGCCAAAAACTGAGCAGCTTGCATTGTGTAACTACATGAATATAAAGCAGGGTGTTCATGAAAAATGCATCGATGTTCAGCAAAAAAACAAAAACAACTGAAGAGTGACATGACAGCAGAAATCACTGGGTCATATCATAAAATGCTACAAAGCCGGTGGGCGGGATCCAAATATCAACACATCAGACACAGACGATTCCTTGTGTTTGTTATCGTCTTTTTAAAACTGCATTTTGTTATTACACGGCACACACCTGGACCTTGACGTCCTTACAGTTGATGATCTCTACGATGCCCACGACGTCATCAAACACCAGGCCCATTTTCTTACAGTTGTCTGGTGGAGAGAAACAGACACATATTTAGAGGATGGAGGTGAACATGTCATGTAACTGGCAGGAGTCGATCTTTGGAAAATAAATGTGACGAAATAAATACTATTTTGATTGGTATTTTCAAGCTAACTGAGCAGGTTGACAACGGCAACACAATACTTGTACAGGAACAGGGCCATTCAAAGACATATGTGATTGGTAACAACTTCTAAGCACACATATGTATATATATAGTTTATTTTTTTCTAGTATTTTATTATCATATTGTTCTTAACATGTAGGTCAATGTCTCCATACAGTTTGTTCTGTTGTTGAAGGGTTTGTCTAAAGCCATTTCCGTGTGACGGCTTTCTCACCAACAGACAGTAAAAAGTATTTTAAAAGAGATGGTTCTGTATTACTTTTAAATAATTCTTTTTAATCCAAATCAACTGCGCCCTCCCACCAAACGTATTGTTTGACTTTTTTGTCTAAATGTCCACAGGATTTCAATACAGGGCAAATATCTCTACATGAATGGACAGAGGAGAGTGTCAGTGTTAAAGGAATATAAGAACCATAAAGGATTTTCTTACTCCTATTATGTCTTATGTTGTCTTATTCAGCGAGTTAGCTGTAGGCTCCAACTTGAGCCCCATTTTTTTTTAGCCTATATTTGTTTACATTTTTGCAATTTGGCACCATTAAAAGTAAGCCGAATTAGCCATTAGCAGTCCCTGTTTGCAATGTACCCATGGACGTACAGAACTACTGTCACCACTACTTACTTTGATACTGAGGAAAACTTAAAATCGTGATGATTCTCAGTTAAGTTGTGTCTTTTTCTATGATTACTAAGCAGATTTATGGATGTTTATTCGCAATGGACATCGGAGATAATGATATCATCGGACAATGTAAGTCACGCTGAATCTGAAAATATGCGTATCATGTCAGATGTTGTGACTCTGAGAAAAAGTAGCAAGTACCATAAAGTACCACTGCTGCTGCTCCAACTGTGAGTTTAAACTACCTCTAAAACATCCAACGCACAGTTTTGTTCTTACCTACAGTGATGGAGTTGATTTTGCCCTTGACCTGGAGGGTGCTCTTGTTACACTTGAAAGCGTAAACAACTTGTTTCAGCTCAGTGTTGCTGATCACCAGGTCCTGCACTCCCTCTTGGTTCTCCTGCAGAGGGCAAGAAGAAAAAAAAAAGATGAGAAAATAGAGTTGAAGAGACAATATGAGATTAAAGCAGGATGAACACTGGAGTTACTATAAAAATCAACAATTTTATAAAAAGTAATTCTGGATCAGTGACTCACTCCAGTCTACTCTGGTTAATCTGGCCCCTTTCGAGAGTGAACTAACAACTTACCACTTTCCACTTCTTCCCATCCAGCTCCATCACGGGGGGCAGCGTGCGGGTCGGGGTGGCAGACGCGGCAGGTTTGGGAGTGAAGGAAGAGAAAGGTTTTGGTCCGGTACGTACTGAACCACTCTGACCCCTCAGGGCAGGATTCTTGTGGGTCTTCTGGTTGTCGCTCACATGCTTCAGGCCTGGAGAGGTCAAGGAAAGAGGGAAATACGCTGTAGGTCCTACAGTACGTTTCTGTTTCTACAGACCATTTCATAACTAATAATTTACAGAGAGAGAGAAGTACACCTTTTCAAGTGCTGTTCAATTTGAGGTACTTGTACTTACTGTAAAATTCAGAGGAAATTAATTTACTTTTTACTCCACTTCAATTATTTGACATATAGTTAAAATGCTGCTTATACATCAACCCATCAGTGATAATCTAATAATATAATATAATATATAATAGTATGCAACAGACAGGGGACATTTTCTGCACCGAGTACTTTTACTTTTGGTACTTTGAGTACATTTTGTGACTAATACTTACATGGTTTTACTGAGACTACCTACCCCTGGTGATGTCGGATCCCTTGTTGATTGAGGCGAACAAAGCGTTACGATCGTCAGCACCAGAATCACCGCCACCGCCACCAGAGGGTCCGCTCAAGTCCATGGGAGGAGGAGGAGGTCCGGGGGGAGGTGGGGGAGGACATCCACCAGCAGGAGCACTGGGGGCAGCTGCAGAGGCTGAAGCTATGGGACCCTGAGGTGGACAGAAAATTAGAAATGCTGTAACTGAAGCCATCTGACGTCACAGCATACGATTCAACTGACGTGTTTTAACATTTGCGCTTAGAAAAAGGTTGTAATTAACAGACATCATAACCAGATATCGGGGTTTTCACAACAACTCTTTTACACCTACTCAAAAACTTAAAAATAAAACCTATTTATTAATGGTTATACTATTATACAACTTAAAAATACTCTAAGTTGGTTAAGAGTAGATCTTGGATGCCTGCAGTTCAGAGAACACATCTTCTGAGACATATAATTCAATGACTAATAATATTTTGTATAAATCACTCCAAAACACATTAGCTGAAGTAATATACATGATTGAGAATATTGTAGTTTTAGCCTATTATTTACATTTGATTTACACCACTTTCTTTTACATTTATCAGGGTGCAAACAAACAAAGGAATAAAGCTGGCTTTTGTACCATTTCATCCCTATTTATTAACTGGTATATTGTAAATATATAAGATTGTTGTAAATTCCACATGTTAATTGCTACTTCTTGCTAAAAGAACGGAGTATCTGGCAGATGTGGGGTAAATCCTTGTCTCCGATTGGTTCTTCCTGTCCAGAAAATACATGTGATCAGTCATTTGATCACTTGAGAACTGCTCTTAAAAGGTCACTCTTAGACCTCACTGTAAGTAGGAGCACTTTGCTTGAAAAATATGTCTTATTCTTCACACTCAGCGAATAACTTATTTACTCACGCTCTTGCTCCAGGTCAGTCCGGTGGTGTGGTGTTTTTTGATGTAGTTTTGCAGCTCAGTCCAGATGGAGAGATAGGCCTTGACCCAGTCCACATGTTTCTTGTCCCTGTGAGGAAGAGACGGAAAATCATCTTTTTGCATTGAAATCCTTGCATTTCATGTTTCCTTTTCCCCTTCTAGCACTTTATTGTTCCTTTTCACTGGTCTCTGCGTCCCACAGGAAAGCAGACAATGCATGAGACACAGAAAGAGAACCAGAGATTTAGTACTTAAAATAGAACATTTTTCTAACCCGAAACAACCACTAAGCCCAGATCTCATACTGTATACTTTGTATTTGTATACAGCATTTAACTCTACAGAGACCTCACTGACAAATCAGAATAAAAGCTGTTTCTGTGCAACTCATCAGCATAAACAGGCTGATTTTAGTGTGAATAACTTCTACCTTCTAACTCAAGTCTGCTCATAAACACAAAAGCTTTGATTTCAGGTCTAAATACAGGAAGTCTAGCACCAGCATGCGTCAGTGTGTCGTGTGGCAGTGCTGACTCAGTAAAACTGGACTTTAAAAAAAGAGCCTAAAGGAAGGAAAGATGGGAGACAGATGGGTCGAGCAAACTGCTTGGCCGCATATGAAAGTTCATCAGACCCTTTTAGTTATCAGATGTTAAAATGTTTCAAAAACAAATGACGCAGTTTAAAAAAAAAACAAGAACAAATTGAAAAAGGAAGCCCACATTGTTGCGCTGCATCTAAAATTAGTGTGTGAACAGCTTTACTGCTGCAGACACGGTAGGAAACAAGCTTTACTTACTTTTCCTTGTATTCCTTGAGCACACGGTTGGTGTAGAACATGGCGGCATCCTGCATCTCTTTAACATAGGGGCATGGCTTAGGAGCCTGAGACACAGAAAGGAACAAAGGTAAACCACTGATGTCTAAACTGAGATTAAATGACTAATTCGACATTTTGGGGAAAACGCTTATTTGCTTTCTTGCAGAGAGTACGTATGGAGCTAGAGCCAGGAGGCGATTAGCTTAGCTTAGAATAAATAAAATAAATAAACACTGGACGCAGGGAGAAAGAGCTTGTCTGGCTCGCTCCAAAATTCAAAGACAAAGCTCACCTGTTAAAGAAATGGTTCGACATTTTGGGAGATACACTTATTTGCTTTCTTGAGGAGTTAGATTAGAAGATCGATACCACTCTTAATATCTGTAAGCTAAATATGAAGCTACAGCCAACAGATGGTTAGGTTAGCTTAGCATAAAGACTGGAAGCAGAGGGAAACAGCTAGCCTGGCTCTGTTAAAGTAACAAAGTCCACTTTTACACTTCCGTTTTTGTCTGAATTAAAACATACAAGACAGAGTGTCTGTCACTAGCTTCATATTTAGCATATAAACATGAGTGGTGTCGATCTCCTCACCTACCTCTCAGGAAGAGATCACATGCATTTCCCAAAATGTAGAGATATTCCTTTAAACTGTGTGCTACAGTAGCAAATGAGTGGTAAAAATAATAAATTCATTTCACATGCAGAGTGTATAATGAGATCTTCAAGATATTTGAGTAGGCGTACAAAGAATGAAAGCATCTATTATGTGTATTTGAAAACCTGATTATTATTCATACGAATCAAAAACAACAACAACAACAACAAACAGTTAATCATCTAAACTGTAACAGTGAAGCTCTGTTGCTGGTGGCCGTGTGTGAGCCAAGAAACTGTTGTTCACCAGACAGTGATGACAGAATCAAAGAGTGGCTTGTGTCCGGCCATTATACACTCATTTATCTACCCACACACACAAGCAAAGCACACACACATGTTTACTTAAGTCACTTTTGGAGAAATTACATAGACTTACATTCATTTCCTGGAGACTTACCCTAACCTTAACCATAACCACTAATTTCCTAAACCTAACCCATACCCTAACCTTAACCTTAACCACTGACCCAAAAATGAGCGTTTCCCAAATTGGGAACACGGCTTTTGTTCCCAATTAGACAAGCCGTCCCCATTTAACTGGTCTTGAGTCTGAAATGTGTCCCCGAAAGCAGGATAAGTCAGACCCCCCCCCACACACACAGCGTCACTCTCTGTAACACACAAACCACAGTCCCCAAAAAGCTTCCCTTCCCCAGTCTCACCATGGCAACCCATCCGAGGCCCGGCACGCTCTCGCTCACGGCAGAGAGGTGGTTGAAAAGCGGCGAGGTGCGGTTCTGCTCGCGAAACGCCTGCACCTGCTGGATCGCTTTGGACACCGGCGACAGGAGAGTCGTCAAAACTGCCTGAACGCAAAAGAGACGACACAAGAATTCACATTCACAAAAAGCTTTCACTCATATATACTCAGATTTAAGGAAGTTCAAGTTTTAAGTTTTAAGATTCAAGAGACCTGGTGACTCTTTGTATAAACAAAAACATTTTCTTCTTACAAATTAAAAGTATTTTTTCTCCCAAATCTCATGCATGTTCAGCATGGCACGTCTTTGACTGTGGCTGGATTTAAACTTATAAAGCAAATGTCGCGCTATAGCGGCTGTGGAGATACGGCGAGGGTGATTGGTCAACTTGGGTTGCTTGTATTTTTTCCTACAACAACCGAAGCTGAAGAAAGACTCAGTATTTTTATTAGAAATAAGAATAAGCAGAAATTTAGAATATTCGCTAATATTTTTCTTTTCAGAAACGTATATCTAGCTAAACCATCTCCACTGATCTGCTCACCATGATTGCTCGGTTGTAGTCTCTTATTAAGTAATGACACAATGCAAAATAAAAAGTTTCCTGGCTGCAACTCTGATATTAAACTGGTATTAAAGTGAAGCCCACCGTCGCTTGATCGATGGTAGGCAAATAGCAGCCTGTGGGCCAAATCTGGCCCAGATGAGTAGAAGTTTGACTTCATTTTTAATTAATCTACTGTAGATAACAATGTAAACACAAGGCTCATGTAAAGCTAAATAACATGTAATACTGAAACATGCAAAACACTGCTACTGTTCCTCGTTCTGCACGAGGTTATTTGAGCGGTGCATGGTACTGAAATTAGGTCTAATAAATACTACAATCCACTTCAGTTAAATGGCAATGAACTCAAATACAGTTTTGATTCAACAGCCTGAAATAATAAAATAATTAGTATTAACATAATGCTGCGACTGAGATGGGAAAAATTACTATTTGTCTCAGATATCCTAAAAATAAAAAAAGTATTTAAAAGACAATAGGCCTGTTTCCACTGTGCCTGTACAACATTGACTCCCCAGAGCACAAATACTGAAAAAAATGGCCCATAACTGAACCTACAGCAGCTGCTGAACCCTGTAATAAAGTAGAAGAAGAATGTATTACTGTGAAGAACATAATAAAAGTGCAACACCGACTGATAATGTACAATAAACGCATCTAGTGTTGCTGTGGGGCGATCAATGGAAAGTCACCCTTTGCATCAAGTAGAAATCCAGCTGGAATATTCAACAATAAGTCTGCAGACTTTTAAATCTACATATAAACAAAACGACACCATGACAGAGAAGAGAGTGAAGGGACGGCAAGACAAGAGGCGAGCATAATCAATAATACTAATTGATTGATCAATACTGTTCAGTTAACTGAGACATTAACTGAGTGAGTAGTTACTTAGTGTGTTTAACTCACATCAGAGGGCTTCTGGGAGGAGGAGGCTGTTATGAGGAGTTTTCTCTCACTGGCGAATCCCTGCTTCATCATTTCTGCCTGGAAGGGAAGAGAGAGAACTTAGTTAAAAAAAAAAATCAATTTCAATACAACTTTATTAATCCATGGAGGCAATTTGATTTTGGGCAAGTAAAAAAAAATCATCTGCAGTACAGCAGTTATGCATCATTTGTATGTGAGGTGATGTGTCAGAGTGAGATTACCAACAAGACAGAGCTGACTGTATTTAACGGGCGTATTTTATACTATTTTTAAATAAACTGTAACTTACATGTTTCTGGACGTCACCCCCGATCTGCTGGCTGAGGGAGATGTACTGGGCCAAGGGACCGCTGACGATCTCGTCAAACGCCTCGACGTATGCTGACACAGCTACAGAGAAGAAAAAACACAAGGCATGAAAATGCATTTAAACATTTTAAAAGACCATGATATGGAAAATAAAACGGTATAAAACGAAATAAAAAACAGACAAAAGAAATAAATGTCATAATGCAGCTATAATACAGGTATGTAATTATTAGTAAATGGAAGCATATTACCACCTGCTAAAACACTTTTTATGAGCCGGTTAATAACGGCAATTTTCAGTGACTTTTGGAGAAATGCCTGATAGGTGTGAGCCACTCACCAACTGCAGCACATCCATTGCTAAGCAACTGAAAACATTTTTAAAAAGCTGGTAGGCAGAGCGTCAACACAGCAGGTGGATGATTTAAGGTGCTTCACTACATCCCAAAGAGTTTACAGCAATAAATGGTGACATCCAAACCAAATTGTTTCTGTGCACCGGTAGCAGTGATCTTGTTTAACAGCTTGATGAGGAAGGATAGTCAAATATCTTTATTCGTGCAAACTCATCGCACTTTATTGCCAGAGAGGAGGTGATGGGGCTACAGGATTTATTATTTTTGTTTGTTGGAGGGGAAGCTGCACTGCATGGCTGTGGCAGAACTGATGTTGCATGTTTATCTGTTTTTTTTAAACCAACAGTTAAAAGCCCAAAAGCTCCCTTTAGGCTCAGCTTTGGTATCTACATATAAATGATTTATCTGACCAATAGTAAGAGACACCATCAGCAGACATCTTATTCACGATAAGTGGAATTATTCCATAATGATATGATGATACTTGATCATTACCTCCCCCAGCTGAATCTCCAGCGCCGCCTCCAGACCCTGACATGGACTCCAGGCGACCCACCGCCACCTCCAGCCGCTGCACCAGACTCGCCAACTCAGCCATACCTGTGAGACGGAGAAAGCCATGAAGGAGGGTGCAAACAACGGGTTTACTGGTTCCTGGTCACACTACACAGCAGCCAAATCCCTTTTAACTTAATTAATATATTATACATTATATGTACATAGTGTTTGTCATCGTGTATATTTGTCGTGAGGTCAGCTGTTCTTAATCATCGAGGCACAGTGGTACTTCCTGTTCTCGTAGTCTTCTAATTGGGGACTGAATTACTCCTGGGACACAAGGTGAAGGCAGTCACTGCAATTAAAATTTAGCTACTTTGGTAGGATAACAAACAGCAGTGCTCTGGTTTCCCTTGGTTGATTTAGTCCTACAAGGCTTAGTAGAAGTATTTGTAACTGCCTGCAATCAGAGGTCAACACCAGTGTCTTTACTTCAAAAAGTGCCACATTTAGGGTTTGTATCCTGAAGTCGACTCAGATGATGTTCTCATCTCATGAAAGTTTAAATCTTTGAGAGACACGTGGTGAAGTCTCGGGTCATTCATTCCATTGACAGTTGACATGACATTCATTGCTCCCTTTAATGTGACTAAAAACTGACATCTTACAGTCTAGGGCTGCGACTAACAGTTTCCTTATTAATTACTCTTCTGATTATTTTCTTGATTTATCCATTAATCATTTTGTCTATATAGAACAGAAAATACCCGTTACAATTTCCTACAATCCAAGGCGATGACTTACAGTAAAATGTCTTCTTTTGTCCTACCAACAGTCCAAAACCCCCCAAAATATTCAGTTTACTATCGTGAATGACAAAGAAAAACACAATTCTAACATTTGAGAAGCAGGAACCAGGAAACCTTTGACATTTTTGCTTTAAAAAAAAACAAAAAAAAACTAAAAAGATCAAAATTGTCTTTAATTACAGGTGTTCCCAACCTTTCTGGCTTATGACCTATCAAAAGTGCCTACTTCTGACCCCTCATCTGCACTTTCACCTGTCAGTGGGTCCTGAACAGGTGATTTATTTCCTTGTTTCTTTCAGTAGGTTAAATGATCTAAAACTCAAAGATTAAAAAGGACATATATGAACAAAAAAAAACAATTAGTTTGTGTTGCAGGATTATGTCTTTTCTCTCTGCTTTTCTATCATCTCGCAATCCCCAGGTTTGGAACCGCTGATTTATGAGACCCATCTCGCACAGTGTGACATGACAAATTAACCTGAAAACGCCACAGCTATCATGCAGCATGTAGAGATAACTTGAAGAACTACACACACTGGAATTCACTTGGAACGCAAAACAGTCTGCACAGATATTTTGTGCACACCAGTTTATAATCAAAGTCATGATCCTACATCACCTGCACAGACCAAGTCCTCCAGAATTTGTATAAATAGACCTAAAAAATGTAAATGTTCCTGCAGTAAATGTCACTGAATTCTATCCTTAGAGCGGTTGAGTAAGAAAAAAGAAGAATGGGTCTATTGGTAAGCAGGTCAGGACTTGCTGAGTAAAGGTATGTAGATCATTACCAGTTACTGCAGACTCTCTGCAGAGTGCAGACCTGCCCCGTCATCCCAACTATGCCATTTGCAGATGCTTGTATATTTCACAACAAGACGATTTTCAAACTTTGAAGGGCAGCAGCTTCAGTCTCGATAGTCTGTGTGCCAACATGCAAAGTGATTCTCCAAACTTACCCTTTTAAGTACAAGATTAACTAACTTCAATCCAAGTCTAGCAAAAGCTTACACTTACGGATAGACACCTAATGAGAAAGGCTAACATTACATAACACGGCTGTAACCTGACGCTGCCTCCAGTCTCAGGTACTTACACCTGGCTGACGGTGAATGGAGCCACACAGACCACTCTCACTAATGAGCCCACGCCAGATAAACCTGCCGCCATCGTCTCACTTTCACTACAGAGGGACTGAACTAAATCTTTAGATATCTAATGACTGAGAGAGCGCTTAACATTTTTGGCTGTGATAGATGAAGCTAGAGGCACATTTGCATGCATTTCCCTGGTTGTAATAATGGAGGAAAAGGAGTTTCAGTTGTATAAATGGGTTGCCATTTAATTTGGATACATATGAGTAGGACTGGGTTTCAAACATCAATACTTTTGGTAACAAAATGTCTGATCAAATTCATAATCTTGTTTTCTTTCTCTTTGAGTCCTTGTGCGTCTTCTTGTGTTTAGACAACGTTGAATATTTGAGAAATGTGACTTTTTTGTGAAAGAAAAACATGCTTCTGTAGAAAAACATTTTTCTTTCTCAATGGTTATCAAAAAATTGAAAACTTGTGCTGATGTTTGGAAGCTGCTGACAGACGATGTTTTGTGCCTGTGTTAAATCTTTAAATATGACCTGATTCAAGTTAAAAATTGAGGTGGATGCAATGTTTTCTTCTTTATTCATGGGAGGTTGGAAAAGTTACTATAATATCAAGAACTGAAATCTGCAGCTACTGATAATAAATAAATTGTTACAGCTGGTTTCAGCTTCTTCACTGTGAGGATTTGCCGCTTTTCTCCATTTCATATAATAGTAAACTGAATATCTTTAGGGTTTTTTGTTGATTGGACAAAACAAGCAATTTGGAGACATTTTTCACAACCGGCAGATTAATCTATGATGAAAATAATAGTTTGTTGCACCCCTACTAAAGAGTCAGGCTGGGTATCAAACCTCAATACTTTTTTGGTACCGACTGAAATGTACCAATACCAGACAGTCTATGCCCGCTTTTAAACAAGTAATGTAGTAAGTAAACAAGATTCATAATCTTGTTTACTTATTGTTGGATCAGATAGCTCCGGATCTGAATCAAAATTGAGCAACTTTTATTTAATTGTATGTAGGGAAAGTTCTTGTAGAGCTGCTTGTGTTCAGACAACATTTAACATTTGAGAACTTTGACTTTCGTTAAATCAAAAAAGGTTTTAGCAGGAAAAAAAATTTTCTTTCTCAGAATAAGTTATTTTAAAAAAAAAACTCAGGTCAGTTTAATCTCAGGTATTAAACTGGCACTCGTCAAACACAGGGCTGGCAGATGAGATTTTGAGCTGGCACTAAATCTTTAAGTCTTAACTTATTCAAGTTCAAACCTTGAGGAGATGCAATGGTTTATGTCTCAACTTATACTGATGCCAATATTAACCATGTTGTTGTGAGCAGGTTAATGGTACCTTAAAGCAGGGTGAGGCAGGTTATATATTAGGTTATATATTACATCAGTCCTAAGGCTGTTAAGTAAAGTCATATCAACAGGGCAGTGTAGCAGCATTATATTACTATCACCCAAAAAGTTGACCGGAGCTACAGCAGGAGAGGTGACGATACCTTGTCACATTTAAAAACAAAGGACAAAACATTTTGAAAGACTCATGAAGGCCAACAAAGTATTCTTACAGCAGATATGTCAGTACCACTTCAAAATGTCCCAACTTCCCTTTTTCTGCCTCACTCATTCAGACAAGAGTTGTAAATTAATTTCTCCACAACGTGTGGCGATAAAATTAGATCATAGCAGGACACACACCCCTACTACCCTTGACCTAAATGCCTACATGTTCAGGGCCACAGCAGCATTTATGGTGTATACCTGCAGATAGCAGAGTTCAACTGTTACACTTCCTGGTCTCAGCGGAGAGATGACTCACCAGCAACACAGGAAGGGAGTGGTCCCTAAAGGTGTGCATGGAGTAAAAGACACCAAAAAGCAAGCACCTAAGTGTGTGAGTTGCTTAAAAAAATGTACTGACAAACTGTGCTGTTTATAACAACACTAACAAACTTCTTCCGGCTCCGCCTCAATGGGACAGCTTACTGGATTCCCTTGAACATCCATTTAGATGCAGCAGAACATTTCCTGAAGTGCACTAAAGTAAAGTGACCACATATGTTCAAGCAAAGTGCTGAGCATCAAGGAAACTGACACTGTCAAGGAAGTAGAAACAACTTTCCAGAGACGTGAGGGCAGATACAGCAATGACTCAAGCCAGGGAATCGTGCCTTTCACAACATTTTCCTTAGATTTAAGCACCATAAAAGGCAAGACGGCAAAACTGGGATTTAACCGCAACTTCAGAGTCTGTAGCAGCTTTTTTAACTAGAATTTAAGAAAAAGGGTTAACGTGCATAAGCTTGGGCCTTATATGTAAAGGATGAGCCTGGTGATATTCTATATTTTTCTTTCTTGTCAACAAATTCCACAAAATTACCAAAACAAACGATGATTTGATCCTACTAACAAGTATTGTCTGTGTATCTAAATCCACAGCTGATGACAGTAGTTCCCAATAAATCCACTATTTAGTCCTGTTTAACAGTAGCTAAACCTTACAGCACCCAGCTGTTATAGGAAATTACTGAGCCTTTTAAAAAAATAACTATATATCTATAACTTGTTTTTTGCCACAGACAGGGTAGGGAAGTCAGAAAGTATAGGGCTGCATCTAACGATTATTTCTGTTATTGATTAATCTGCTGATTATTTTATCATGAATCGGTTGGTCTATAAAACATTAGAAAACAGTGAAAAATGCCCGTCACAATATGTGACGACCTCATCAAATGTCTTTATTATATAATTTATTACAATGCAAGACCAAGAAAAGTGGCAAATTTTCACATTTGAGAACCTGGCACAATCAATTTTTTGCTGGAAAAATAACTTAATCGATTAGTCGATTATCAAAACAGTTGGCGATTAGTTTTCTGTTGATCGACTAATCATTGCAGCTATAGACTAGTAAATCCATGCATGAATCCAACATGACTGTTTATTTTACAAAGGAGTAATACATTTATAAGTATATATTTGTGTACTTTGTTTGGCAGAAGGATGTGTGCTACTTTCCGCCTTTTGAAAACTGGCATAAAAGGAATCTGAATGTATATAAAGCAGTTACACCAAAGATAAGATCATTTCAGACATGAAGGTATACAAAAAGATGCATTTATAGCTGGACAACACTCACTTTCTTTACATTATAGCTCCTGCCGGTCTTCCTCCAATATGTAAAACCCTGCCAACTGTATTAATAGACCTAATTTTAAGGCAGAAATGTTTTGCATAAAGCTGCATCAGCATGCAGGGGCAGTGAAGTAGGTTAGGCCTGTGTGAGGGTTTCTGCCTGTTCAGACATAAAGAGGGCAGCGTCCAACTCGCCTCTCTTTTTTTTAATCTATTTGCACTGATTAAAAACAAAAAAACACATCATGTCTTCTTTGTCGCAGAGGCAGAAGTAGGCCAAAGCAATGGCGGTGAGCTCTAACCTCCCTAACAGCCCTACTTCCACCACGGCTCCAACAAATCAAGTTCAAGCCGCTGACGCTAATGCGATCACCGGGGGTTCAATCAGACGGCCAGGGAGGCTAAAGCTAAGCTAGCTAGGCGGTGGGTGTTGTGCGGAATTCTGTCTCCCCGGCAAGTTTACCCCCCTTTTAGCCCACGAACCGTTACCTACAAGTCAAACCTCGATTAAATATAAAACTGTGAAGAGACATTTTGGCAGCTTCATCAGAGTTAGCACATGTTTCTTTAAATAAATAACGTTAACTTGTTGTAGACGGTTGCTTCATCGATGAGGAAACAGTCTGCGGGGGTAACAAAATGTGTCAAAACACCGTCGGCGACAGAGCTAGCTAGCTAGCTAACATAACTCCCGACAAACTGCGTCTATTTGACAAATATATGAGGCTAAATTTAAAGTTAAATTAATATATTTAGCCCGGCTGGCGTCTGTTATTTCCCCCTCTCTGTTGTTGAGTGTCTGCTGTCTGTTTCGGCATTTCCTGGATTTTTTTTCTCTCCCCCCTCTCTCTCTCTCTCTCTCTCACACACCCCTCCCTGTGTTAGCTAATGTTTTAGTCTGCATGGAGGAAAAAAACTGAAGTTTCCACATTTCAGCGATCGAACAGCAGAGAAAGAAGAAGTCAGACATTAACTGAAGGCTGAAGACATTTAAAGAAATATATCAGCCAACGGTCAAGCGTCAGATTTTGCGGCTAACAGCGCAGCAGCCTCGGCTAGCCGGCTGTGTTAGCATCACACCGATTTCAATTAATAATTTCTGAATGACTCGATGCCGCGGCGTGGGAGAAGCGGCGACGCGTCTTTTTCGCTTGTTTTTTTTAACGCTATGGCGAAACCGTTAAACGCGCTACAACAATAACAACAACAACAACAACAACGTGCACGCTCACCTGCTAAACTGGTCAAGCAGTGATTTGGTGTTTTTTATCGCCGTCAATGCCGCCGTGGGAGTGTGCAGTCGGTGTGCAGGCTTGCAGCAGGGACAGACTCGTCTTTTTCTTCCTGGATGTCGGTGAATTTACCCAGCTGTCACCGCGCCGCGTTTCCGCCCTTGTTCGCGCAACTAATTCCTTTCCCATATAAGGAGTGTGAGAGGCAGAGGGGGGAAGAAACAGATGAAACAACTGCTTTCCTTCCTCTTATGATATAAATGAAGGCCATGCTGCAGAGATATGTCACCGTAGAAGAAAAGCAGTGGAGGAATGTAACTAAGTACTTTTACTCAAGTACTGTACTTTGAGGTACTTGTACTTTACTGGAGTCTTTTCTTTCTACTTCTACTCCACCACATCTCAGAGGGACAAATTGTACTTTTTATTTTATCTGACAGCTTTAGTTACTTTGCAAATTAAGATGTTTGTATACAAAACATACAAAGAGCTTGTAAAATATGGTGTTTTGTTATAAATTAAATTATTTAACAGTTTATACAAGTACAGCTGACACGATTAGTCGATTAATCAATTAGTGGATTGACAGAAAAATTAATTGGCAGCTATTTTGACAAGTCATTTTTCATGCAAAAGCTTTTCATGGTTCCAGCATTTTGATTTATTTTTAATAATATTGAGATTTGGACCGTTGGTTGGACAGAACAAGCATTGTGAAGGTGTCGCTTTGGGTATTTCTGATGGGAATTTCTCACTATTTTCACAACTTTTACAAACCAAACAATCAATCGATTAATGGAGAAAATAATCAGCAGATTAATCCATAATGACAATAAGCATTAGTTGCATTCTGATACGAAATAGTTCAAAATGAGCTCCACCTCAACCAACTACAGCAGTAAAATCCTGCTTTTACATGAATGCATGAGTAATAATAATCTAATGATATAATATATAATAGTATAACAGTCACAGGAGACATTTTACTGCATTGAGTACTTTTACTTTTAACACTTTAAGTACACGTCCTGATTATACTTACATACTTTTACTTAAACGAAGCAGGACTTATAACAGAGTACTTTTACTTAAGTAAAGGATCTGAATACTTCCTCCACCACTGAAGAAAAGTATATCTGCAGGCATGTGCAGTTTTCATTAACACTGTGGGGAGTGTCTCAGTGTTGCATGTTTCTCGTGCTCTGTCGTGCTTCAACATGTTTGCTGGGCTGTCCTGGCCTCTGCTGTGAGGATACACATGAATACACTCAGCAAACTGGAGTTTCTGTCACTGCATCTGTTTTCCATGAATGTAATGTTCAAAAGCAGTTGGAAAATATGCACACACCCGTGAAAACCTGCAAGAAAGGAAGATTAATGCTGCTTTCCATGCTCAAATTTAATTTATTCTGCACTCACACTTTGGGGCTACGACTAATAATTATTAATATTGTCTAATAAACTGTCAGTTAATCAAATAATTGTTTATTCTGTAAAATGTCAGAAAATAGTGCCGATCACAATTTCCCAGAGTTCAAAATGCTGCTTTTCTCCAACAAACAAAGTAAAACCCAAAGATACTCAATTGCAAAAAAGCAATGGACGCCATCATCGCACATGTTGTGTTAATGGAGCAGCAAAGGACGACCTTCGAGGTTAATGGGCTCATAAAAGTCAACGAGAAAACAAACTATGAGGGAGATGTATGAATGTGATGATGGCTTATTTCAGGGTCAGTGCAGCAATGTTTAAAGTTAGTGGGTTAATAGCTGGTGTATAATCCAGGGAGGTAAAATACTGTATTAGATAGCACTCACAGATGTCCTTACAGAAAAAGGAGGATGCATTTGGCATGAAATATTGAAAATGGTGCACATGCATTAAGGCGGAATAACAGACAATATATCATCCTACAGTGTCACATCACATGGTCCTTTTGTTTGACCTGTGCAAGCTGAGACAAAGTGGAGAGCAAAGACAAATGAGAAATAAGAAGAAATGGGGAAAGAAAAGTCAAAGTTTTTGCTCAGAACATAACAAGAAACAAGCACACATCTCTCAGAAAACTCAAGAACAAACTGAAACATTTTATTTTAATTTACAGATTATCCAGTTGCATCAGGTCTGGTCACACAGAAGGAAAGAAGGGGTAATCCTTCACTAAAACCTCATCTAAAGCATCTTAAATTAAACTCCCTTCATTTAACAGTTGCTCCCCGTTTTCTCTGTCTGCCTTCACAGTGGACTCCATCAGAGTCGAGGTCAATTCACTTACTTCTATAAATCCCAAAAGTGACTGGCTATAATGCTGTACGTGCAACAGAAGAAATGCTGAATTTTGTATTGACAAATAGGTTTTGAATTATCCTTAAAATGTTTTTTTTTTACTGTGAGTTTTTGGGGAAAAGGTACACAGATAAACAAGGGAGTGAATCAACATCAAATCTTGGCAATTACTCCAAAAGCCATTTCCTGCAGTGTGCAAAAAACATGGGAAGAATACGACATTATTTCAAAAGTGTACATTTTACAGGAGTTGGCACTTGGGTGCACTTGATTTTAGTTTGCCTCACACAAGTTGGCAAAAGATGGCCAGATAAATTCAGCAAGTCTGAGTGAAATATTTTAAAAACAATCCCCGCCCTGGCCTGATGTGCACCAGGTGCTTTAAGACCAAACTAGTGCAGCAGAACTGACATCAGCATGAGATGACTTGACAGTAAGAAATAAGACTTTTTGCAAAATCTTTAAATGATTGCTTGTTTCACACAGAGCACAAGTCGAACTGTCTCAATGGCGTACCGTTTTAACATTCAGCAACCAAAGAAGAAGTGACTTACAGGCCAGTTTCACATGCAAAGCGATCACACGCCGAAATGTTGCAGGGAAGAGTCATTTGGTTAAAGTTTCCCCCCAGAATCACCCGTCACTGCTGCTGATACATTTTCTACTCTTCTTACAGCTTTCCTTTGTGTCCTCCTCCTTTTGCGTTTATGGCAAACATCCCTCAGATTAACCTTCAGCTCTTTTCATATTTGTGGGAAGAAATAATTTGTTTTCAGGATTTAACAGTTTCAGCTCATTCTGGACACACAACTCACTCTCATCCCTAATGGAAATTTAGTGATGCCTGTTTTAAAGCCTCATTTATGTCACTCGTACAGATTTTCTTGTGTTTTTTTTGTGAAATTTTGTTGAATTAAATGAATATTTGCCAAAAGGAAAGCAAGGATAAATGTGCTCATCCTCTTTGGAGCCAAACAGATTATAATTGGCTGCTGAAATTGCACAGAAACTGCAAAACTACCTCACAGGATTAAAAAGTCCCACATTAAGCTTACACCATCCCTTTCATTCAAGCCTACAGGTATGTAACAATTACTGAGGTGCTTCTGGACTTGAGCTGCATTCATGTTTGCTAAAATAAATCCGTTCCAATGATCGTTAAAGTCAAGGAAATCAAGTATTTCATACATTTTGAATGCAGTTGAGTCCGGTCTTTATGGCTGAACCTTCCATCTTTAACCATCACAGATCTCCCTTTTCAACCAACAAGAGACAACATGAGACTGAAGCTGACAGACATGAAATCAAAGTGCATCGACATCGAATCACAGCCTAAAGGTTGTTTGTAAAAAAAACAAACAAACATACAAGTGGTCTTCATGGTTCAAGCAGTCATAACATTAATGAATATTGAGGTGAGTGAGGAAGCAGTGTCCAGTCCATCCCGTGTGTCGTGAACGTCTCCTCGTTATCGTCTCCGTCAAAAGCAAACCCATTAGCGTGTTCCAGTGACTTAATCCACAGAGAAGCCTTCAGAATAAAAGCAAGGTGTTTTTTTTTTGTTTTGTTTTTTAAAAGATCTTCTGCCTCTGACCGCCATAAACTGACTACATTGCGACTCTTCCGTGGGTTAATAACAGACATAAAAACATACAAACAGCTCTGAGGAAACATCTTTTGGCTCAGCAGCCAGAAAAATCCACACATACACCCAACATACAAACATGCAGGCGATCATTCCAGTATCAAATTGGACCAGAGCTGCAATCTGTCACTCGTCATGCACATATTTAGTTAGGTTTTTTTTTTTTGGGAGGAGGAGGAGGGTCCGTTGCTGTCTCTGTTTTGGTTTTTCCAACAAGTCACCACTAACAAAAATCATCAGAGCAGAGTTAACCGTTGGTTTTACAGTAATATGGCAGTGTTTGGTAGCATCAGGTCGACCTGGAACAGTGTGAATATGACGTCTTTGTGCGCGTACATGCGTGTCTACAAGAGGCAAGGTGTGAGCGTGTCAAGTGGCTGGTTTTCGTGTCATTGAAGCTTTTTTTTTTAAAATCCAGAAAGTCACTCAGGCTACTTCCTCTCCCACAGTCTCTAACCAACGTGCCATCAGAAAGAGGGGTGACAGTACATTCTTTATGTCTGTGTTAAATAATAGGGGTCTACCTTATATTTTTATACCATTCAAAACACAGTGCTCACCCCTAGTTCTCAGCGAAATTGTATTTTTTTTCCCTCCATATTGGCTCAGTGTGGGAGCAGGGAAATTTCAGTTCAGTGGTGTTTTTTCTGTGACAGTGGGACAACATGTTTCCAGCATGTTTTTCCTCTCTTTCTCCTCCTAAATACAGGTATCACCGCAGTCTTGTCTTCATGTATGAGAGGTGTGAGGTTTTGTGTTGAAGAACAACAAAAGAGAAACAGGAAGAGTGAGGAACAGAGGGGTGCGACAGCTGGAGGAGGTGCGTGGGAGGGCAGCGGTGAGCTCCCCCCTCCTCCCTTGCTATAGCAGCTCTTCCCTTTGCTTTTTGCCCCTCACCGGCCCCTGGCCGTTCCTCAGGGAGCCATTCTGGGGCCGCAGGAGATGCCCGCGCTCCTGCTCCGTCCACGGGACCCCGCCCTGCCCGTCATCACTGTCCAGGTCAGAGTCTGAGTGCATGAGGGCGGAGGAGGTGGGAGCGGGGACTGGCTTCATGCGGGCTGGTAGGCAGGCGGTGGAGGAGAAGAGAAAGAAACAGTAGGATGTCAAAATGATGCTGTTTCAAATGTGGACTTAAACAGGTAGTCTCATTGAAACCAAAATATTTTTGACAAGAAAACATAAACAGAATGAGCACGTAACAAAACACACAGGAATTCAGAACAAACACATGTAGCAAGATTCAAAATATTAAAGAATACTAAATACACAGCAGGGTCATTCTGTGCAAACTCACCCAGAATTCAGAACTTTTCCCAGTTCATGTCATGGATCTTCTTGAAAAAAAATCATGTGAAAACTTCTTTTAAATTCATGGGACCTTGCAAAATCCTACAGCTCTTTTTAGTTATGAATGAAAAAGTTTCATCAATTCATCTTTTTTGCCGTTCTTTGTACATGTATTTAATTGCTTATTTTTCACTGGATTGGGTTGAAATTTGTACTGAACATCCAAGAAACTCTAAAGATAATTGGCAACATGTATTGATGTAAATAGTTGTTGCTGAATAAAAAGAAATACATTTTACCCGAACGAAAAATCTTTAATTTTCAAAAATTAATATCTCCACTAGTGTTCACTTTATTGCAATCAAATGTTGATTCTGTGTAGTACTAACATAGTTCTATCACATCTAGAAGTTCATTGCAGATATATAAAAAATTAAAGATGTTGTGTTACTCCTTCATCATTTAATATTTTTTTGAAAATAGCTAATGTTTCGTATTTTCCACTGTCTGTAATATTACATTCAGTGGTTTCATTTCACAGGTAGATATTTGTACTATGTTGACTTCAGGGTTTTCTATCTCTGTGTGATACCTGTTGAGCCTGTTTTTCATTGGGTTCAAGAAATTTGCAAGTTACAGAGCTGTTACAGAGCTGTAAAAGAGCTGTAACTGCAAATTTTCCAAACTTCAAAAATTTGTGACTAAAAAAGTATTTGGAGTAGAGCTGTAGGATTTTGCAAGGTCCCATGAATTTAATAGAAGTTCACATTGAATTTGAATGAATCAAGAAAATCCATGACATGAACTGGGAGGTCCTATGCGAGTTGGTATGGAATGACCCACCAGCCCTTGGAAATCCTTTAAAGCAGGGGTTTTCGAAGTCTGAGACTGTGGCCCCCCCCTCAGACAAAGCTTGGAAAAAGGCGCCCCCTCACCCCCCCTTAGTTTACTTGCTTAGTTTCGGTCAATTCCTGGACGCCTATGGGAAAGTGGGCAGTATGAGCCGAAAACTTTGTGCAATTTACTGATGTCATGTCCGATTTCTGTGAATTTCAGTTTAAATTTTTGAGATGTCACCTGTGATTGTCAGCTGCTGACATGCCACAGTGCCTCGGAGATTGCAAAGACAGTGAACTACAATGTGCGGTAGTGGTGAAGGTGCATGTGTGCCTCTTACTGGCTCTGGGTGGTTGCAGCTCCAGACTGTCATGCTCATCAGCGTCTAGCATTTTATACCTGCTTTTGCTCCTGCGCACTTTGCTCTTACGCCTTTCAGGAAAAAACAAAACAAAAAAATACACCAGATATCATCAGTTGTTGTAGGGGTTGTTAAAGAAGTGGCTAAAACACAATGATGCATATTGTATGTGTCCAAAGACATTTAGTAATAATCAGAATATTTGACATTTTAGAAATTGTGCTCACCTGTTGCAGCAACACACCATCCCCCAGACAACTGTTGCTATAGCAACCACAATCATAAAGGACGCTATAGTCACATAGAGTACGCTCCACTCTGAAATCGAAATATTTTAATAATATAATAATTAATAATTATCATTATTAAAGCATGAAAATGTGGGGAGATCAAAGCCATATGAGCTCTATCGTACTGTTTGAGATTCATCTCATCTCACCACAATTGCTCTCTGCATCTCCAAGCTGAGCTCTGATGAAGTTCTCCATCCAGAAAGGGTGGCACACACAGCGCCGAGTGAATGAGTCACACTCGCCGTGACTCGAGCAGTTCAGCTGGCAGACTGAGGAAGGAGAGTGGCAGAGCGAACAGCAGATGAAACTAGAGCTTTATATCTTGCAGAAAACAGACAACATACCATACTGCATATCATAAAACATAAACCTACAATGGGTGCATTGAATAAGGTAACAGGTTAATTGATGTCCAGCATAATACCACTTCATTCTGCTTACAAAGTACATTTTCTTTCTCTTAACTCCTTTTCCTTAGTTGTGTTTGTGTCTCTTACAAACTATATTTGTCATGTACTCACTGACTGTATCCACTCGCCGGGCCTTGTAGATGAGAAAGTCATTTTTCTGTTTGCGCAGTTTGTTGCGTAGGCCGAGTGCAACGCTGCGGCCAGACAGAGGAGGGCGCCCTGGACCGCCTGACACCAGGAAGACCAAGCGAGTACTGAGGAGGGGAGGAAGAAGGGAAAAAAAACTTATTTATATAGTAACGTCCACAACCATCAAGCCAAATCAAGAAACTCTCTTTCCAGGTTTTTTCATGGTTATTTTTATGTGCTTCTTTACCAGGTTTACACTTGAAAAGTCAAGTTGGGTTATAATAAAAGACTGTGAGCTCAAGGAAAATATGAGAAAACATTCAGACATACAACAGATCTACTGTTACAAAATCAAAGGATTTCAGACCAGGAAATCAGGGAGAAAATCAAAAATCAACAAATCAAAAAAGGTGCTGAATGACTCACCTGTGCTCATTAAATGCACTGATTTCTCGCACAGTGATGTCGCTGTCAAGCACGCCCAGTAAAACCCCAACCTGGCGCAGCAGCATGTCGCGCTGACGGTGGGAGACCTGGGATACAGAGACCTCCAGCACCAACTCCACCAGGTCACGCTCCCATACGTCTGATAAACAGTGAGAGAAAGGTGAGAAAGGAGATTAAAAACACAGAAGAGGCATGGACAGGAGGGGGGGAGGGTAGAGAGGAGTGTAGTGGGAGAGAAAAAGTAAGGAGAGGGAGAAACTGACATGAGAAAAACAGGCTGATTGCAGGATCCATCTGACACTCTGTAATCTGGGAAAGAGGCCAGAGCACCAAGTGACGGATTAGTTTCTGGCTGCGTTTGTGTCTGTTCACCGTATGCTGCACACTGACCTGCTCAACCTTCTGCTGTTGGTTGTTGAGTCTCTTGCTGTGTGGAAAACATTTGTATGCATGGACTTGTTTGAAGGCAAAAATAAACTCCATTACATCCTGAGAGGTACTATGCAATAAAATCCTGTAATTTAACTTTCTATATACCCACCTCTCCTGAAAATAGCCTTCAATGACTGCAAGAAAATGCTCAGTATTTGGCAAACACAATAATATAGAAGGAGTAATAAAGTTTTCTCAGTCGAGGACTCTGTTTCAGAATCAGAATCAGAATCAGCTTCATCGGTCAGGTATGTGGACACATACAAGGAATTTGATTCCGGTTTTTCTTTGCTCTCAGTGTACATACGTAGAAATAGACTCTGTATAACAAAAACAAAACAACAATAGCAAGTGTAGACAGTCATGACATATGTGATAAAATCACAACAAATTGTCTCCTTCTTACTACAAAATAAAAGTCTGAATAGAAGCCGCTGCTCTTTGATTATGATGGATGAGGGAAAAAACTTCAAACGCACCACCAAACAACTACAAAGAGATGAAAAAGAAAGCACAGTGCATCACCGACTGTTTTCTATCAGTGTGAAAGTCTGTGTCTCAGTGTGTACATACTGTAGGTTTGTGTCTGTCCACGTTACCTGATTTGACCTCCACTGTGCCCCTGTCAGTGCTGGTCTGCCCCTTACTGTCAGTTACAGTCAGGGTGAAGCTGTACTTCCCCTCCACCAGGTTTCCCAGAAACAGCACTGCCTGGTGGTCAGAGTTGTTCAGTACATCCTGTTGAAACAAAAAAACAAGAAAGAAGCGTTAAAATGTTTAGAATTTTGGGTCACTTTCTAATACTGTGGATGTCTGATGTTGGTTACGAGGTTAATCACAGAAGTTGTTTCAGTGTGGTTTAAAGATCTTGAGGTGGAATTTTCTTTACTTTTATATATCCAATCCACCATAAAGTAAAAGTCAAAGGGCTCATTACAACAGCCAGTCTCACCCCAGCGGCAGGGCTGCTATCGTCTCGGGTCCACAGGTAGCTGACTCCACCTTTGTCGTCAGTGGAGTGGGATCCATCCAGTGTGGCAGTCCTGACAGGCAGAGTGATGGGTGGACTCGACACAACGTGAGCCACTGGCGGCTGGTCCAGTTCTGGTGGAAAAACGTTATGAAAGACACTGAATACTATGTGTACATTCACTGAAGTGTCCCTTGCTTGTTGTCCTTGTTACATCTATACCAATTACAAAGGAGGAGAATAATATAATTGAGGGATTGCAGACTGCTCTTATTGTGGCTATCACCAAACTTTTTATTGTTGCAGTCAGTGAGTGTGCATTAGCTTAGATGAATACAATCATATATGTCTGATTGTGTGGGTGTGTGTGTGTGTGTGTGTGTGTGTGTGTGTATGCAGGTATTTATAATCATGTGTATGTAGGATGAGTATGTGTGTGCATGTGTGTGTTTTACAGTATTTCTGAAATTGTTTTTTATTGTGATTTTATTTTGGGCTCTTGGGAGACTCGCCTTGAGCTAAAAGAGATCCAAATAAACGGACAAATAAACACTTCCACTGTGCATAAAACAACGTCAAGTTCAAAAACATGCCCTGAGCATACAAACTCACTATTGTTTTATCTTATACAAAAATACTGAGACAAGAACGACTTCTGCTTTAAAGACATACAGAGAAATGTACTTTCAATGCTTCAAAAGTGTAAATGCTTACTCAATTACAAATTCATATTTTACAAAAACATCTATAATCCTCACCTGTCTTACTCCAACTCCTGCCAGCTAAAGAGAGAAGGATTAGTCCACACACACATTTCTCCTAACCTTCTCTGACGATGACCGTGACTGTGTCGCTACTCTGCAGCTTCCTCTCATCAGT
The DNA here is from genome assembly GCA_003416845.1 of Oplegnathus fasciatus. NCBI lineage: Eukaryota > Metazoa > Chordata > Actinopteri > Centrarchiformes > Oplegnathidae > Oplegnathus > Oplegnathus fasciatus. The sequence continues at coordinate 522,567 of NTHP01000098.1, forward strand.
TACTGTCAGGGTGAACTCGTACGTGCCGACCTCCAGACCTGTCACCGTGGCAACAGCACTGTCTGCATTCTCGATCTTCACACCATCGGGACCCCTGGTGGAGGGACAGACGGACAGAAACAGAAACGCAGAGTGTGAGAGAGATTTTACTGTAGCACGACGTATAAACCTTGATGATACTGAACAAGAATTTATTTTTAAATTATTTAATTTAACTTTATTATACTGTATTTACAATGAAGCTTTTAACTGAATATATTTCTGCAGCCAATGCAAACTGCCGGCAGAGATGTCTGTATTAAGTCTGTGTCTGACTGACTTGGTTTGTTTCCAGTGGTAGGTGGCTATCTTCTGGTCGTCACTGCTCTTACTGCCATCCAGCGTGGTTCGATCAACTGGCAGCGTCAGCTCTTTCTCCGGTCCTGCATCTGCTACTGGCGGCTTATTGTTTTCTGGAGGACGGAGAGAGTGAGAGGGACACCAGGATGAGGAAATAAAACATGAAAACGACAATAGGTGTTAGCTTTTTATTCATTAGGTGGTTTCAGAGAGTTACGAGGTTCTGTAAATGCATTGTGAAAACAATACAGCAATGCGTAGATATTAAAAAGAAAATGCACTTTTGAATACTTCCGTATTTTTAAAAGCAAGTACTCCAATACTTTCACTCAAGTAAAAATTTGATTGAGCAACTTTTACTTGTAGTGGAGTAATATTTGATCAGT
>NTHP01000098.1:524474-548922 GCA_003416845.1 Oplegnathus fasciatus
AAAAAAAAAAAAAAAAAAAAAGAGTATGGAAAGAAGTAAGAAGCAGAAACTGTATTTTATGCCTTCAGCAGCTGATTAACCAAATATTCCTCTCAACGTTTCACTGAAAACACTATTAAAAAGTGCTCAGGTGCCATAAACAGGAGCTCTTTTGTGTTTTGTTTCTGTTTACCTGGCTGCACAATGACGGTGACCTGGGAGGTGTCCTGCTGTCCGGCTGAGTCTGTCACGGTCAGCTGGAAGGTGTAGTCCCCCTCCTGCATAGCTGACAGTTGTAAGATCGGTGTCCGTACGCCCTAAAAAGCCAAAAAAAAAGATGCCACCGTTAGTCACGATTCTCTTATTAGGGAAAAATAAACGGAAACATGAGAATTAATTACATGCATGAGTATCTCACCTGCATCTCCACCACCTTGTCTTTGCTCTCAGGGCTGAGGGACCACTCATAGGACAGGGAGTCATGGTCGTCGGTGCTTTGGTTGCCGTACAGAGTGATGGAGTTGCGTGGCAACTGGATGACCTGGATGAAGTAAGAGGAAGGACCAGATATTGATTTTCAAGTTTAAGTAACCTACTTCACATTCATACAATTACAAAAACGCTGGTTTGGTGCATTAGAGAACAGAGGATGAGGATGGAAAATACTTCAGACCTGGTTTGGGCCGGCATTGGCCACAGGCCGGTAGTCCTTGGCTTTGTTGACTGAGAGGGTGGCCTGTGTCCAGTTTGTGGCTCCATCTGAGTCTGTCACTGTCAAACTGAGAAAGGACTTCAATAAAAATACAGTCTATAAAAATCATAAGTTTGATCTGCATGAAGTAAGAATGACTGAGGTCCACCTGTACCTAAATGTGTAGTTCCCAGGCACCAGGCTGGTGAGAGTGAGGACGGGGGTGTAGGCAGAGACCTTCTCCTCCCTCAGGGGACCTTTAACCTCTTCCCAGTGCCACGCCACCACCTTATCATCATCGGTGCTCTCTGTAAGGAGGAGGAAGGAAGAGGGACATAGAAGGGGAGGAGGCAGATGTGTAGAGGGGAAATGGGCAGCTAAATATTTGATAGCTGAGAGGAAATGGAAAAATATTTTAGGTACAAGGCCTCTCTCTTTAGCTGGTGTTAAATATGTTTGTGTATTGTGCATGTGTGCGTCTCATGTGGGACACTCACGGCTGCCGTCTATGACCGTGGAGCTGGTTGGCAAGGAGATCTCCTGGAACTTTGGGGAAACTACGGCAACGGGAGGCTTGTTTACCCGCGGCTCTGTCAGGTGGAAAACAAGAAATTAACTCGCTTACTGAGCTGTACATCAGCTGTTTGTGACTGAGGCAGCATGAACAAGTCAGTGGCTTCCTTTGGCAAAAGTCTCAAATACAACTGTGTGTGGGAGGAAAGCAGCCTCGACTTCCAGCAATAAGATCCAAGTTTGTTAAGTCAACATGAAACATAACTGTGGACTGATTCCTGATCATTTCATGTTATTTACACTGAGAGTTAGGAAACACAATACCATCAAACATCAGTCATGGCTTCCTGAAGACCTACTGTAGCAGAAGAGCATATGGACTATTAAACACCGCTAATATCCCCAAGAAAAGCCGCAAATTTCCATAAAACAAAGTATCATACAGATAACTCCATAAAGGCACTAGTTAAAATAACAGAAACATTTTACATTACAATAGTATTGCAATAATGCTACTGTAAAGCCTTTAAAGTTTGTTTTTTTTATAGCTTTTTTAAAATATTTTTTATAATAATCTTTTTATATTTTCAAAAATAAGCAGAAACATGACAGCAACAATATCAAAACCTCACTGCACATAGCAGTAACGACAATAACAACAAAAATCTGATCATTTTTGAGGCTGCATGTTGTACTCTTGTTACAGAAATATCCCATAAAGTGTCAGTTTCAGTCTCACTGAGATTTATTTGCATATGCTTTCCCATGTTTGCCATATGTCATTATGATTTTTTTATGCTTTTCCACACAAGCTTTTGCCACATCATATAAGTTAAGTCAGTTTTATTTATATAGCCCAATATCACACATCACAAATCTGCCTCAAGGGGTTTCACAATCTATACAACACCCACTATACTTAGACCCTCAATTCAAAACTCCCCAAAAAACCCTTTAACCAAGAAAACTCACAAAGAGCAACAGAGGAGGGACCCTTCCTCCAGGACGGATAGAAACAGACCAAAACAGCAAAATTACAGTATACACAATCAGGACAATAAAAATATAGACAGATTGCAAACATATATAAAGAATATGGATCTGGGAGGACGTCGAGCAACTTCCACACAAAGAAGGACCTGAGCCACACGACCTCCTCTTCACCATAATTTTGCAATATATGTACCAACATCAGCCTTGAAAATGATTTTTGATAGGACTCGCTTATGTACTTTCCTTTAAGATTTTTTTCCTTATTTAGAGTAGTCGCTGCATGAACCGGCGGTGCGGTAGTTAAAAATATTACAAAATTCTGTGATGTGGCAAGAGAAAAGTCTTAAATTTAAATCATGACAACATATTCCAAATACAGGAAAACTGAATAACGAAAGAGGACGAAGGGTCATAAGTATGTCCTCAATAACACAGACTGGAAGACATCTGACAGGATGTTTGTTGGTGTTTTGGTTATTTTATCTCTGCAGCAACCTTGGTTTGTTTTGGACGGGGGCACAGAAACGCTCACCACTGCAAACAACGTTTAAGATCACAACAATATGAATGAGATTTTACATGATGCTGAGTGTTCGACCTCACCTGGTTTGACTGTGACGTTGACGTAACCCTCTCCATGGGCCCCTTCCCCGTCCACTGTCACCTCAAACTCATACAGGCCCACAGTCAGCTGAGAGAGAGAGGGAAGAGAGCGAGTAAATCAAGCAAGCTGAAAGAAGAAGTGATCTTTTTGTGTCCTTTACACACTACTGAAACCTTCTGTTTATACATTCAACAGAGCTCCAGCTGCGTGTTTTAGTTTGAAAAGAACATGAATATGGAGGCTGTGATCTGTACCTTGCTGAGTTTAAGCGTCGTGCTGTGCTTCCCTTCCATCTCCCCGCTGTAATCTTTGGGATGAGTTATCAGTCGCCAGTCAAATGCATAGTCTGTCCCTGTAAAGAGGCAGCAACATTAAATAAATAAGTACATTAAACAAAACTTCCCATGCATTTAATTAAAATCTATCAGATATGGATCATTTCCAGATGAGGGATTTTAGTATCGCTGGAGCATGTCGAGGAGGGATCAAAGGATTAACAAAATTATGACGTGCATTCCTCTTCGTAATTGTATAATCTTTTCAAAGTCTGGATTTGAAATTCTGTTCAGTGTGACGTACATTATGCTGATGGTGTCTCAGGAATACAACTGTCAAGCAGGTTGTACTTCATCCCCCCATTGCTGAACACCAAAAATATCAAAACATGCTAAACTGTCTGTAAAATAATTTTTCAGATATTTCCAGACTGGAAAGCTTCCATAACTCACTACCATCTATACACTGGAAAAGCATTAGAAAATCAACCTCCATGTGAATTAAAATCTGCAACATATTAATGACAGTTCTGCAGATGTCAGAAAACTGCTGAAAATGATTTAATAAGCAGTGTGTGACAAGTTTCCAGGTAGTTTCCAGGTAATGAACTCCAATAGTTCATCTGATATTTCCATGGTTTTACCTGCCGGGGGCGTTGGGACCACGAAGGCGTTGAGTTCGACCTCGTTGCGGGGCAGCGTGACCTCCACACTCTCTCCTGCCGACACCACCAGCTCCCTCACTGTCGTGTAAAACAACAAAGGATAAGTAAAAGTACAGCATGGCAACCAAAGGACAGGAACTGCTCAGAGAGTGGAGAATTCAACAGGGCACAAATCAATAACACACCTTGTGGTCAATTTATACATAAATTAATTTTATAGTACCAAAATAAAATAATAAAATAAATATAATAAATAAAATAATTGTCTTTCTTGTACTTTGGGTAGATAAATGAAAGCAGGTCTTACAGCTGAAAAATTTGATGTACAAGTAGGGCAGAGACCACATTATTTTCCTTGCATTCCTCTTACTTACTAAATTTACACAAATGCATTTGAATAACATATACTACCTTGTTAGACATGAAAAATAACAGACAACTGAGTGTATTCAAGACCAACTGTGATGCTTTATAGTATATGAAATCCTCAAGAAGTGTACTACAATGATTAATTATTGAAAGTCCATAAAGTTGGGCGATTCATCAGAAAAAAATAATAATAAATCTTTAAATCAATGAAGCAATAAATAAATAAATAATCAGGGTATTTGTATCAAATAATCAAAATTGATGCAGGTTTGTGAGTGGATAAATCTTTAGATGTTGGTTAGTTATCCATGTCTGTACATTAAGTTTATTTTTGTTATTATTATTATTTGGGGGTCCTTGGTGGGGGTGATGGCGTAAGCAGGAGGGTTTTGGAGATTTGAATGTGGGATGAGGGGGATGGTTTGGGGATGAGGAAGGAGAAATGATGTGCAATTGTATTTACAGAAAGCTGTAACGCAGTCCTTCAGCATATCCGCACGTATATCTACATTAGCTGTTATGCATTGACCAGTGAATATACTCATGTAAAAACACAATTAAGAAAGAATCGCAAACAAAAAATGGATGCAGCAGAGGCCGACATAGCCTGAATTTTAGTCCCTAGTGTGAGTCAAGCAACAAAAAAATCCTGAATCATACATTTCCTATAATGCAGCTCAATAGTTTCTTCGATCCTCCCTGCCTGGTTAACACCTATAGTATGTATTATTTTCTCAGACAAAACTCCCTTCAAAACCACAGCAGATATGATGCAAACTGTTCTCACAGGCTGAGTAGTATTCCATGTGACCAGTCAAGTGATCACGATGTGTAAAATTGGTTTCCTTTTAAATCAAACTGTGAATTGTGCGATGTGGCAGTGGCAATGTGAGACGTCCTCTTTCAGAATCACAGGTTCTTGTTGTCTAAGCTCCTCATAAAATGCAGCTGAGCTTCATTCAACTTCTGTGTTTTCATTTAAACCGGCTCAGCTTGTTATTGTTTGCTCTAGTAAATATATTGTTCGTTGAAGGAGCTATCAAAGTAATGACAGACACATTGTTGCCATTTTTAAGTTAATAACAGTTAAATAGAGATATTGTCCTTTGGGCGGAGACACCGATCCTACGAGTTATTCCTGTTTGTAGAAGTCCAGCATGTCTCAGCACATTCCTATTGCTTATACTCATCTGGCTTCACACCCAAAGCACATGTTGCTTTGATCTGGAAAAAATAACATCTGAGCAGTCTGCCATAACATTTGTGGGCAAAGTACATCTTCATTTTGTCAAAAATCAGCCAAAGCAAAAACAAAGATTGAGCAATAAAGGATCTTTTGCAAATTTTGAGTGTGTGTGACAGAAAAATGCAAGCTTAAAGAACAAAGATGTATTTTAACCAACTTTAGCAAAGAAAGGACATGAAAGTCTTCTGAAAAATCTTCCTCCAAGGCTGCAAACCCTCGGGGCTGCTACATTATACATTAGCTCATAATTAATAAATGAAGACAAGACATATTACTGAACGAGCTGGAAATAGGTGATCGCTGTCTGGGCATGTGACACTAACTGCTGCAGCTTCCTTACCGGCCTGTGCTGGAGTTGTGATGATAGCAGCTGCAGTCACTGTAGGTGCGGCGACATCACTGCTATTGGAAGACGCAGCAGTATCGACGGTGGGCAACACAGTCAAGTTCTGCTGTGATGGAGCCGGAGCGGGGTCTGCACTCCCATTGGCTGACTGGCTATGGTTCTTTTGGCCCGTTTGAAGAAGTGTGATAGTGCTGGGTTCTGTTGGAGTGGAGTGAGCCGTTTCCAGTTTGGGACTTTCCTGTAGAAGCAGTTAAAAATTGTTGGTCTGGATGATGTGAAAACTTCAAGGATCCATATTATTCACATTTCCAGGTTCATACTTTTATGTCATTTATTTGTATTCTCCACAAATCTACCACTACACTCCTATCTGACTAGTGTGACTGCTAGAATGAGGGTGGGAAGGATTTAAGAGAGAACAGAGAAAGGGAAAGAATATTGGCTGGTACAAAAGGCTAACTAATTAACAAAATCTGCTACAACAAAACAATACTCAGCAATATAAACTCAAAAAAAACAATATTCTGTGACGTTACCGTGCTGGTAAGTTGTTCTGTCTGCGGTCTGTGGCTTCCTGTCTGCTGTACATGACGAGCTCTTCTACGCCTCGTTATGACGGGACCCTTAAAATAAAGTTACAGAGAACAAAGGAAAAATATTTTATAAACTACTATATATACACTTCAACTCAGGGTATCGGACGATACCAATTCCAGATCCGATGCCAGTGCTCTCTTTTTTCCCCAAATTTAAAATCTGTGTACCTCACTGCGTGATATGGCATCATTTTTATGCAAGATAACTTAATAGCAGCGCTAAAAACTGAGTCGGTGGCCCATTGTGACTTAATGAAGGTAACTGATAGCAGAAACACTGATTTTTATAATGACACTGACTGTATTTAATGTGGATATCAACCCTGTGCATCTGTAGCTGTAATTGTGAAACAACATACTATAGATAGATGATAGATGATGAATCTTCCAAATAATGATAATAATAACAAAAAAGAGTCAATAGAGGTAGATTTATTTATTGGTTTTTAAGCTTAATTTTATCCTGTTGGCTTTACCCTTATCATCGACAGTACCATCTGAAAAGGCACGCCAGTTTTAAATCAGTAAACATTTGATGATTTGAATAAGTTTAGATGTTGTTTCAGCTGCTCTCTATACCTTTGAGAGCAGCTGAAGGAGGCCGAGGGACTCCTGGTGGGGCTGGGGCAGAGAGAGGATGGGGCAGCCCCTTCTCCGCGTGCAGCTGAGAAGCACACATCGCCCGCCGAGGCTCCAAACAGCGTTGCAGCTCGGCTTCAAGCAGCAGGACTCCCAACATGTTGCCCCGCCTCTCCCGTCCGCCAGAGGCTGCCAACCCAGGGTGAGGATGCTGCTCCAGTGGATCCCCAGGACCCCACCGGTCACCCGGCAGAGATTTGCTGACACACCTGGACAGGGACAGAACAAAGGAGAAAACAATGATTTACTTTACTGATGTTTAAAACTATGTGTCAAAATGTTTTACTATGAGAGATAAATCCCTTTGCAACATGGTCATAGTTAAAAGAAAAGGATGGAACCAGTTAAAGGTTATGAACTGGTTTCCCTCAGAGAAATTCTAGAAAGAGTTTAGTGTAGCGTGTAGTTTGATCAAAAGGATCTGCCAAAGGCGACATCATGGATCCGCCACCGGGCAGCGATTTCCCAGGCTTTTCAAGATTTCACTTGTTTATATCAATCAGGGCATTGTTAGGTACTCTTGGCATTGTCAAAGGCAAAGGGGCAAAGTGAAACCCACAGCGAATTCCGGTCCCAACTAGTGAGACTTTCCACAGATTAGGCTTTGACTGAACATTTCTCAGAAAAGAAACATGCAGCCGCAGTTTGAGCAGTCAGCCAAGTCAACAGCAGAGAGAGGAAGTGAGGCTTTTCCCTGACAAAACAAGACACTGATTAAAACCCAAAGCACAGTGTGCAGTACGCACAAAACCCCATCCTCTGAGCCAGACCATATCAGACTCATATCAGCAGTGCAGTGAGCTGGTACACTTACACTGCTCTGGGTGGTAAAACCATCCTCGCTCAAGCTTTTATAGTATCAAATGAGCTCAATTCAATCCATCCAGTGTCCCACATGAGAAATTCATTGGTAGCCAGGTACAATAAAACAGCACAGACTATAAAATACCACAGACTGTAAAAGTAACACAGGGAGAAATGGGAGGTTATATTTCACCACTACTTGAATCAATGTCCACACAAACACAGAAGCCAAACTAGCCGTGAATAATAGTCCAGGACAAAAGGAAAACAGCTGAGTCACTCTGTGAATCAAGAAAACTGCAGTTGCAATGAAAAAGACCGTAGTCCTGCTTTGTCTTGTAGTTCTGAATGGTCCACACACAGAAGAAGATCAAATCCATAGTTTGTACACACACATACACAAACAAGTTAACAATTATATACTGCAAATACCATACTAATAAATGATCACTTGTGTCATTTATTAATAGCCCCCTTTGAACAGTATTCTCCACTACATTTTGGAAAGATGCTGTCAGTGAATGCAGCACAAGTACCAGTTATTCTACTGGGCTTAGTGATCACTGGGTATGAGCCCTTGCTTTACAGTTTGTCAAGCAAATCTGACGTTACTTTTATGTTTGCATGCATTAAGCTAGTCAATATTGATATCCCCACATAAGAAGGAGATATTTCTACCATTGATCCTAACCAACAGGGCCTCAAGGCCTTCTTTAAAGTTACAATCCTTGATTTGGTGGTATCAGCGAGTGCGGTCCCAGACCTCTGGGGACAACAAACACTTCTTTAATAGCTCTTTGTCAAACCTGTAACAGAGGAGCAACTGGTGCATCTGTTTACAGCACAGCCAAACAAATCTGAGTGCCTGGAAAAAGATTATTGACAGACTACTTTATTTAATCATTCCGTGAGCAACTGTGATCTGATTTCATGCTGCACACGGCTCAAGTAGTTTTCCCACACAACAGGAGGGAGTAAAAGGAGATGGTTACCTTGCTAAGAAGTTGGAGCTTCATCTAACAGTTCACTGTGGCTGCTCCCTCCATTATTTCCTGCAATATTTAAAACTGATCCACTGTCGGAATTGCCCGAAATGCTCATGTCTTGATTTGTAGGCGCATTTTTGATGAATGGTTGCTGTCAGCTCTAACCACAGTGATAAATACACTGCATTTCCCTTTGACTGCTTCACATCCTGTGTTTTGCAGTAGGAAATGTTGGGTTTGCAATAACTTAATACAGCTCTGATACGGCTGTAGGGGAGAAAACAGTCAACAGTGAGGCTGATATCAATGAGATAAAAGTATACACATTAACACTGGATTACACACTGCAACATATCCTGTGAATCCCTCATTCGTGGAATGGCAGACTCTGCCACTAACAATGAAAATTATTAAATAGAGATGTAATAACAGAATGTAAATACAATGAATGGCTATTGCTGAAAAAATACCTATAAAATTGTATCAAAAATGATACATTTTAATATGGTACTCTGGTGCTCTGTAAACACGAGTAGCAACAATATTTCTAGATGTTTTTAAGATAAGATTCAGCTGAGTGCAAGATTAGTCAGTAGAGAGTTTGTCCTGCTGATGGCAAGGCCGTCAACAGTTATGGTGGCCTCATGAGAAAAACGAAAAAACAAACAAAAACACAGTTCAGATGGTGCTACTGTAAACCCGTAACTGTGGCTACCATGGAAACACAAGAGCTGAGGTTGACTTTATCAGTCAGTGCAACTCAAGTCTGGAAAAACACAGGTCTTGCCACATACAAAAACACACAAAAGCATTACAGTTTGTTTGAGAAAGGACCCTTTGGCCTCTGTGTAGTCATCCCACCGCTTGTCCACTCTGTCCCCCACCCCTCAACACACACACATGCACAATGTCTACTCACAGAGCCCCTATTGTCCTGTTTCACATTATAATCCACTGAGCGGGGTGGCATCAGAAAGAAGGCCCACATACACACACAGTAGGGGTGCCAACAGTCTTCTCTCTCTCTGCCTCAGATTAGGACAGTAAACACCAACTAACAAGTATCATAATAAGATTCCAGAAAGGATGAAGACACACCCTGAGCAATCAAAGGCGTGGGAATCTACTGTGCAGATGAGTGCTGGTAGTTTAGAAGGTACACATGTGGATTTCCTTATCAGTAATCAGTCAACAAATGTGGTTTTGCCAGTTGAGTTCAGGGTGACGATCAGTTTATTTTACCTGTGGGTGGAGCCAGGAGCCAGAGGTAGGTCAGTGGTAGGAGGAGGAGTTGAGGTAAGCTCAAGGTAAGCAGCTTGTGGTGTGCATAGGACATTTTCCACAAGGACCTAGGACCTGGAAAACAGGAAATAGAACTATGTTAGTGTGCTTTAATATTTCCTCTAGATTCATTCAACAGAAATGGGCCACCAAAGCAAAGTAAAATATCTAAATAACAAAAAACTAAAAGGAATAGTTAAACACTTTTGGAAATATTTGCTTTTTGCCGAGAGTTAGAGGAGAAGATGGATACCACTCTCAGGAGTTGGTAGGCGGATTTTGTTACCTTTGGACTGAACCAGGCTAGCTGTTTCCCCCTGTTTCCAGTCTTTGTGCTAAGCTAAGTTAACCTAATTGGCTTCTGGCAGTAGCCTTATATTTACCGTACAGTATCAATCTTCTCATCTAACTTTCAGCAAGAAAGCAAATATTTCCAAAAATGTGCAACTATTTCTTTAACATTGTTAAGTGTACAAGAACCAATGCTGGGTTGCTCACAAAAGCACAATTAAATTGACTCATTAATACGTTATATAAATCTTTTTTTTAGAGGAAAGTAGTAAAGATATACTGAGAGAATTATTTCCAAAAAATCCTCGAGTGTCACACTGAGACTGCACAAGAAGAAATGGGAGATTTAAAGGTTATTTTTCATTTCATTACAGTAGGATGACATTCAGTTTTCAGACCTCTCTCATCAACTCATCAAATCTGGTCTGCCTTACACCTGTCTCATGGAAATAACTGTGAATCCAACTAATCAACTGAATCTACAGATGGTTTATTCAAAAACCTGCCCAAAAGAAAACCAAACACACCTACTAAACAAAAACTGCAACCTGCAAAACACGCTTCTGTTTACCTTTCTCCCGGCCAGGCGGTGGAAGAAAGAGATGTGGGAAGAGAGACAGGGAGCGAGGAGTTAGGTTGGCAGCAAGGTGCTGTGAGGTGACAGGTGAAGACGGGTCAACACCAGCACTCTGTGGAAGAAATCCAACATGGCCGCCTCTGGGGCCTGCACAGGCTCAGCTGCTCAAACACTACGCTAGAGAGTGCAAGAAAAAGAGAGGGAATGATTTAACACGTGGATCATTTAATGTCATTCACATCAGGATGAACAAACTATACTGACTTTTAGTGGAATTGGATCGATCATATTGTGTTAATTTTTTACAAAATTCTGTTGTCAAAATCAACGATTCCACCCAGAATGTAACTAAAAATGAACAAAATTAGCTATTGATGACTTTGTTTCACACATGAGAAGAGTTTTGCCTGATGTAAATTAGAACAGTGGGACAAAGTTATCAGGAAAACATTGTTATTCATATTTTTTATAGTGATTTCAGCCATATCGCACCCCCTGATATGAATTATTCAGGTTTTTCCTCCTTCTCTACCTCGATTACTGACAGACAACAGTGCATCAGCTCTTTAGAGAAGCACTCCACACAATTTGAACAACCTTTAACAAATCAACTTGACAACAAATGTTCATGCAAATAAGATTCAACTGGAAAAACTCTGCAGAGGGAGCAAAGAATAGGAATGTTACTTAAATTGAGAAGAAGAAGGAAAAATAAAAGCTAATGTAGTTTAGTGGTCAGTCTGAAACAAACACTTACATAAGAATTCAGGCTGCTGCCATCTGTCGTAATTATGACATAAAAAGAAATATCCCGTTTGAGTGTAGCTGAACAAATACAACACGTCTGTTTCATTATGCAACAATTCTGTTAATATCCTGTTGACAGTAACATGACTCACAGTCCCGTGAGCTCCCTCCTTTTAACTATTAGTTGAAGCAACATGGAAGTGAAACAGAAAAATGAAAAGACAACTAAATTTACATTCTGTAGCTACTTCTATGACCGGTGTCCAGTCCTTCTGCCTCCAAAGACATAACTCAACACATTATGCAGTATACACAATCTTAACTATGCAATCTATCCCTCATTCGTGCCTAGTCTTGTAGCATCACGACCCATTACCCAGAATGCATGTTCATAATGAAAGTGATACGACACTTTGGAGGATTGCTGTATGCAAAAAAGTAACTCTCTCTTAAGCTCTTGTCTCTCTCTTCCGAATGTCCTGTCCTCCAGGAAGTGTGATGAGGATGTTTCTCATTTCAAAGTAATTAGTGAGTTAGTACAATAAAATCATACTAGAGAATAATTAATTTGCTGAATGAGTCACAAAAAAAGAAAAGATGCAGATTGTTGTACTGCGCTCATGAGAATGGTTAACATTATGTTCTTTCTGTTGTCTTGACGTGCAAAAGGAAAATTCTGTTCTTTCAAGTAAAGTAACACTTCAGTAATGCAGACTTACGGTTTGATGAGAAACGTATGGAGTCTGAGTAAAAGAGCCATACTGCACTTTTTTCACTCTCAAAATCTCATGCAAGTTCTTACAGCAGAAGGGGATAAAAAAAGGGATAAAAAAAGAGGGGGAGTGAACAGTACAAGTCCTGGGACACTGTGTTTGAGACGTTAACAGGCCTCTTCTCCACAACGTCTCACCAGGAGACTACTATGGGGCAATATGGCAATAAATCAAGCAGCTTTCACAAGCATCAGCTGTTCAGACAGTCTGTAAATGTTAGCTAGATGCTATATATCCATAAGGTTGGAAATAATGTTGCTCTTTCATTGGTCAGTATTTAAGACATGCAGATGGTGATACTCTTTGTAGGAGAGTTCAAGATGACTTCAGTAACTGTTAGATTGTAATTTCATGATAGTTTTGTCTAACCGGAAAACATGTTTACAACTATATTAGGGCTGTAACTAACAATTAATCTGTTGTTCATTTTCTTAATTAATCGATTAGTTGTTTGGTCCATAAAATGTCAGAAAATGGTGAAAAATGTTGATCACTGTTTCCCAAAGCCCAAGGTGACATCCTCAAATATCTTGTTTTGTCCACAACCCAAAGATATTCAGTTTACTGTCGTAGAAGACTAAAGAAACCATAAATATTCACATTTGAGAAGCCAAAAATCAGAGAATTTGGACACTTTTCCTTAAAAAATGAATCAAAACGATTAATCGATTATCAAAATAGTTGGCGATTAATTTAATAGTTGACAACTAATCGATTAATCGACTAATCGTTGCAGCTCTATACTATACAAAGATGCTGTTAAATAAAACACGGTAAAGTTAAGAGGCTCTCAGACACAAAGTGCTGACACAAACCTGTTTGGTCTGCCTCCATATGTGAATCTGCATTCCTGCACAGGGACGCTTGAGCCCCAGCAGCCTCCTTCTGTGCTTTAATCAACAGCTCAGTAAGTCCCAAATCCACAAACAGTCATTTGTCCTCCTGTGCTTGTTTTTCTCTCCCAGGTAATCCACCAAAATAGTAAAAAAAAAATTTTTTAAAAAAGCTCCAGGTAAAAATAATTCAAACAAAAAACTGAGGGATTCAGTCACATTTTTTCCTCCTTGCTGAAGTCACAACACTGACAATGTGATTTTTTTTTTTTACTGCGCAGCAAATGCCCACAAGCTGGTGGCGCAGTACTGCTCAGGTGCACTCGGTCACCTGGGCTGATGAATGCTCAGCAATTATAGACATTTCAATGGCTACTTTTCCCTCGAGAAGCTTCTGCAAAACAATGATCTCTGCAACCAAAAGCCCCCTTATACCCGGAAAGGACAAGTTCTCTCTCTCTTTGGCTGTTTCTTCCTCCGCTTCCTCTCTCTCTCTCCCAGTTGCAGCAGTCAATAGCACACTTTGTCAGCTCTGTATTGGCTTCTAGGCAGGCAGACAGAGTTGGTGGAGCTTTCTCTGTAATGACACCAAGTCCCACGCACAGCTTCTCCTGGCTGCTACAGGGAAGGAAAATGAAGTTGTTTTTATTTTTCTCCCAGGCAGAGTCCTTGAAAAAAAATAAATAAAGCAGCAAAATAATAATATCCCTCCCACTTTGTGGTGACAACTACAAAAAAACATCCTTACAGCGACAACTATTCTAATCCTAGGATGAAATTTAAATGGATGCAATACAAATATCACAGCAATACCATAAACCCCTGTGTGTAAGAATATCACAGGAGGGTAAGAAAGATATGAATACACTATGAGGCCATTATAAGCTAACCTTACAAAACCTCTGACTGTATATAAACACATGTTATTAGTCTCTAACTTCTTGTGGATTTTCCACCAGAAGATAATAATAATCTTATTCATTTTCTGATTCATTGCATCTATTTTGTCTTGCAGGAACAGCATAAACAGTGCACACTGTTGGCAAGAGATAATAACATTTTATGCCTTTTCTTGATATTCTGTTTAACACTTTTAACTTGAATTTCCTTTTAGTTATTGCTGTCGTTTGTTGTTTTTACTGCTATTGGATATCACTTTTTGTAATTTATGGTTTTCATTCTGCTTACTGATGGATGTCTCTGTTTTTGCAATGCTGCAAGTCAAATCTCCCCCACGTGGGGCAATAAAGACTTAACTGCACTGTCAACAAATTGATTAGCGGATCAATATAACATATAAAAGCCATTCATTAAGACCAAAGGTTTGCTGGTTAAAGCCTCACAAAGACAAAGAGTTGAATGTCTGCCATTTTTCATATTAAAGATGATACTTCAGGCTCTGGGGGGTTGGGATCTATAACTATTTCTACTTTATCAAGTAAATGATAAATTGATATAAACTAAACGACACAATCAATCATGAAAATAATTGTTAGTTAAGCTCTACTCTATAAGAATGATCGCAGAGTATGGATTAACTGACTGATTAAAGTGCATGATTGACTGCATGAATCAAATGACATACATGAGTAAAAAAAGGATAATATCTCTGAGACATTTCATCCAAAATGGTGGGCTCGTGCATTATGTATCTTAGCAGCCTGAAAACAACATTCAAGGTTTTGCTCAAGACATCATGTCTTTATAAATCAGATAATTTAATATAGGCCGATATCTACAGCCTGCGTAGTCCACTGCACTATCACAGAATTACAAACGAGAGACGGTTGAATGAATAATTTCACACTTTGTGCCTTGTAACTGTTCTTTGTTTCGTTTTTACAACACACACCGACGTCCCAGTACTGCCACATGAAGGCTGAGGTTGAACACCATAAGGTATTTCACCTGTATAATCCAGGATCACCCCCGTTCAAGGCACCTTGAGGCCAACAGCTGCTGGCACTCGCTTTCACTACACACCGTGCAAGACTACGGCTTCATCCTGCGCTTTTTAATGCCAATTGTCACGACAGCGTTAAAGGCAGAAAAGTGTACAAGGACTTACAGGTACAGAAAATGACACAGCCTTTCGCTTCGGTCGGCCGCTGTGATGTGTTGGGTCGTCGTTGTTGTTGTCCCATGTACAGTAAATTAGGTCAGTATCCCTCTCGCTGGTACAGCTGATGTGCCTGTGTGACCACTGTCAAGCCAGTCGGAGTGATAAATAAAGCTTCCCGTGGCTGGATTTTCAAAATAAAGCACGTAGTGACACAACCGTTAGAGCGTTTTGTCGCCAATATAAACACAATACTTAAAACTAACTGCACTACTGGGAAAGAATATGAAGTTAATTAAATTAGGCTACACATTAAATTACACACACGCTTTCTCAAATTCTAGTTTTGCATGTTCTGCATGTTAAATTAAACTGAAGACGGTTAATGTTAATCCGACTGCTTCCGCCTTGCGCCACCTGCCGACCAGCTGTCAATGGCGAACATGTTCGGCTCAACATAAACAGTTAACCTGCTGAGCTTTTTGTAATTTATGTTGTTTAATTAGAGCCAGAAACGAGAAAAAAGAGTAAAATTTGTCTTCCATGACCTTAAAAATAACGCTACTCCGACGTTGCAACACGGACCAAAATGGCGTCTCCGCCTTCCAACTATCCCCCTCGCGATTGGTTCTCTGACATTGGTGGGCCGTTTTCATTGGTTATTTGCAGCGTTCTTTTCACAATTCCCTTCCGGAAAGTGCTCACGAGCTGTTGTGGCGCGTGAGAGCGGCTGTCAACAAAGTAAGTTATTTTATGAACGTTTACAAATTCAGATTTAAAATGGCGAACTCCTGCCAACCGTTACTGAGGCTGACTCAGCAAACCGACTGGAAATCATTAAATTAGGCTGCTGCTGTTGTGTCATCAGCGGTGTGGAGCTAATGACATAGTTTGAGCTTCAATTTCCTTTTAAAGTTTGCTCACTTTTTATCCCTCTCTTGGTTACAGGAGTCATAATGGCAGACTGTGCCGACATTACACCTGTCGTGAGCAGCCAGCCTCCTGGGAAAGAGGAGCGGGGAGGAGGAGAAGGTGGAGGAGGAGGCAGCTCAGAGAAGGATGCAGGAGGTGGTTTGACTGATGCCCAGACAGAGGTGTTGGAGAGGTGTCTTCATTCACTCAAGCATGCTAAAAATGACAGTCACACACTGGCTGCTCTTCTGCTGGTAAGTGTCTCTGATCAAGGATACACAGTACACACTATCACCACTCATCCTCAGCATTGATATTGTTAGTATATCAACTAATTGCCTGTAAAACTTACATATATAAGTAACATCAACCACCAAAAACAGTGGAAGGAGAGGAGGCGTTAAAAGCAGGAAAGTGAGGAAGTTAAATCTGCTCCATATTTTCACTTATGCAGGCATTTAAGGCACTTCTTTCCTTTTGTGTTAAGTTTAATTTAACCATTATAGTGCAGAAACTATAAGTCAATCAATCGATCAGCCGATGGACAATGTTTTTTGCTTCTTAAAATATAAGAATCTGTAGCCTTTTTTCTCTGTTTTATATCAATTGAAATTGAAACATGCAGCTGTTGGTTAGACAAAACAAGACATTTCCTAAAGTCTTGTGCTGTGATTTTTCCATTATTTTCTGAGACTGATCAATCATTTAGTCTATGGGTCATTCCATACAAACTCAACCAACTTTTCCCAGTTCATGTCATGGATTCCCTTCCTTACTTCTATTAAATTCATGGGACCTTGCAAAATCCTACAGCTCTACTCCAAATACCTTTTTAGTTATGAATTGTTACAGAGCTGTAACAGAGCTGTAACTTGCAAATTTCCTGAACCCAATGAAGAACAGGCTCAAGAGGTATCACACAGAGATAGAAAACCTTGAAGTCAACATAGTACACATATCTACCTGTGAAATGAAACCACTGAATGTAATATTACAGATAGTGAAAAGTACGAAAATGTTATTTTCAAAAAATTATTAAATGATGGAGTAATACAACATCTATACATTTTTTATGTATCTGCAATGAATATTAACACTTTCCCATAAAAATGTTTCAAGGAAATTAAAATAATCTTCTTGAGAAAATATACAGTCAAAATATGTTAAAAAGTGGATTTTTCAGCTTTGAAGCGATATTTAGCAAGATCTGTGACACTCAATTTTTTTATGCAGGACCAGATAACTTCTAGATGTGATAGAACTATATTAATACGACCCAGAATCAAAATTTGGTTGCAAGAAGGTGAACACTGGTGGAGATACTAATTTAGCAACTATTTACATGAATACATGTTGCACATTATCCTTGGGGTTTCTTGGATGTTCAGTTCAAATTTCAACCCAATCCAGTGAAAAATAAGCACTTGAATACACATACAAAGAATGGGAAAAATGATGAAATGATGAAACTTAAATTAGGAAGGAAGTTGCAGTATCCCATGAATTTAATAGAAGTCTTTACATGAATTTTTTCAAGAAAATCCATGGCATGAACTGGGAGGTCCTAGGTGAGCTGTTGTGGAATGACCCCCATAAAAAAATCAACAGATTACTCATCAATAGTTGTTAGTTGCAGCCCTAACCCTAACCAGTAACTACATTTACATGAACTGCAATATTCTGCTATTAACCTCATAATGAACATACGTAGGTTTTAGTCTACCGTTATTCATATAAATGGGCAAAATATAAGAAACACATCTCAGTATAACACAGTATAATTCAACAGCATCACAAATGACACCTTGTAAAATGACTCATAAAGTTGAATCAACGCCTCTCTAAACCGATTTCAACAAAAACTGAACATAATAACTTTCATGAAAGTTGGATTTATAGCCGACGTGCTGTATTAAACAGCATTAGTTTTACTGTAGCTAGGTATAACTAATAAACTGGCAACTGAGTGTATATATCGGTATATGTGTATGTATATATAGAGACCAAGTTTTGAAGGGTTGCTGGTTCAGACCTCAGCACTGACAGGTGGGTGTTGTTTTCGTCTCCTTCTTTTCAGATAACTCGTCTGTGCCCAGCAAGCCAGCTGGACAAATCCACCTTGAGGCGTATCTTCGAGGCCGTGGGCCTGAACCTTCCAGCTCGGCTTTTGGTGACGGCGGTCAGAGGGAGTGAGAACTCCGGCTTACCCCCACACGAACTCCTCTCACTGGGCACGGCTCTGTTGGCTGCCCTGAGCACAGACCCAGACATGGCCTCCCATCCCCAGCTCCTCACCACCATCCCGCTCCTGCTGGGCATTTTAGCAAATGGTCCGGTGAACCAGCAGAAACAGGCAGCCCAGGAACAGGACCAAGTTGGAGACATGGGGCAGAGTCCAGATTCCAGTCCAAACACAGAAAGTAATCCTGCCAATGTGGCAAATTCAGCAGGAGAGGGCCAGACCAGCAAGCAAAATGGTGATGACAGCAGTGAAACAAACAGAGTACCAACATCTCAAGAAACCTCCCTCTCCTCCAAACTCGATGAGGCCATGGCTGCTGACTGCTACCAGGTGCTCACAGCTGTGTGTGCCTTGCCCAGAGGTCCTGACCAGCTGCTGAGCAGGGGGGCCATACCTGCTCTGTGCCAAGCAGTGGAACAAAACCAGACTTTCAGCCACGAGAGGGGTCTTGCCTTGCTTGGTTGCCTCCTCTCGGGTAAAACCAAGGACAAAGTGTGGAGTAAACATCCTGCAGAACTCCTCACTCTGCTGGTCAGGCTCTCCAAAGACTTCTGCCAAACCAGAGACCAGACCAGGCTGGACATGTGTGCCCAGTTGGTGCAGTTTCTCCCCCCAGTAGGAGTGGCAGTAGAGAGCGAGGAGCTGAAGGGAGTCGTGGCCCGTGTATGGGGGGTATTGAGACCCATGTTACAGGCTAAGTTGACGCCGAGACAGATCGGGCCAATCCTGGTCCTCAGTGCTTGTCTGCTGGATTTGCATGGGTGGGAGCTGGTGGGACCGCCAAAGTTCTGCTGCCTACTGGTGAACCGGGCCTGTGTGGAGGTCAGAATGGGTTTGGAGGAACCACCTGGTACTGAACTGAGCCCAGAGCTGCAGCACACACTCACAGGTAGTGTGCATATTTAACATAGTATATATATTATAATTACAACACCTGCCTTTTCTGAACAATTCACCTACCAAAGCTGAAGCCACCAAATCAGTGTATGTTTATTGTTTGTTTCCTGGGTTTGATTTTATGTAAAAATGGCTAATAATTTATAAGCAGCCATCCGAGATCCAGACCGCCACAAAATTCTAATCATCTGATCCTTGAGTCATGGGCTACATTTCAGACAAAACTGTGTACAACTTTATTAGATATTTTAAAACACATGAAGGATGAAAATATAACCTCCTTCCATCTTCTCTGGACTAAAACTGCTCAACTGTGACAGATAAAATGTCTCCCCACACTGCTTCCTCAGCAATTTTCCTAATTTAAATTAATATGTTTATGTCTGTTAATCTGTTCTTTTAAGCAGGGCTGTAGCCAGGATTTTAGAAATACTGAGGCAAGAGTCCCTCAGTGTAACCCAACATGAACATTTCGACTAGCCACCAAAAAAGTGAAATTTTCTTTCCCCACAATGCCAGGAATATAATTCTGGTGAATAAATCTGAAATCACTTTATTTCAATGTATGTCTTTTGCCTGAAATGGTCAGATTTAGGAATTTTGACTCCCAAAAATATCTGAATCAGGCTTAAACACTTGCCATGAATAATTTGTGTGTATTTGTAGAATTTAGACTCCTTCTCAGGTTATTTAAAAACCCCAAATTCCCTGAAACAAGGAGGACATGACTTTGGTGTCCTCAGTGGTAGATACAACCCTGTTTTTAATATCTATCTTCTTTTTGTTTTTTAGCAGCTGCTATCATTTCTTGTTTTTTTGTTGCTTTGTTTTTATAAATGCTCAAACCGTCATGGCTTGTGTCTGTGTTTCTGATTGACCGATTCTGTGTCATAAAGTAGGCGAGGTAAGCTGGTGTTGTGAAATCATGTAGGTAAGATTTGATTCAACGTGATTAACCTCCTTCGTTACTTAAACCCAGTCTTCTTGTTCCCAGGCTGTTACCGAATCATGGAGGCTGCCATAGAGCAGGCCTGCTGTCCGGGAGTGTCACAGGCCGCTGCACCTCCTCCTCAGACCTCCATCTCTTCACTCAGTCTGCAGCAGAGCAGGCAGGTCCTCGGGGTGTTGGAGGAGGCCTTCTCTGCTTTAATATACCACCTGCAGCAGGTGAGAGGGTCACGTTTAAGCTTCTGTTTATACCCGACAAGCTACTTGTTGCTGGTTCTGGAAATGTAATCACTGATTGAGCGCCAAAGGATTCTTCCTAGTGCTGTATCAGAAATGTACGTCCTCTAGGAATTAAGAGTATGGGATAACATGCTAAGTAAATGACAAATATAGTCTGTGAACTAGCTAGCAATATAATTGGGCATTTAATTTTGAGATATAAAGCTCACAAATAGAGCTGAAACGATTGCTTTTGTTTGTCCTATTTGATAATAATTTGAATATTTTTAAGTTTTGGACTGTTGGCTGAGGAAAACAAGACATTTTTCACTGTTCTCTGATGTTTTATAGACCAAACGATTAACTGATTTAATCGAGAAAATAATCAGCAATTAATTGATAATGAAAATAACTGTTCGTTGCAGCTCTACTTACAAACAAGCATGATTTCTATTCATTGATAGGTAGTGTCATGGTTGGATTCCTCTTCTTCTTTTCAGTCCTCCCAAATGCTATATTTTATTGTATTTTATTCATTTTGTTTATTCTTTTTTACTATTTGAGAATGTAGCAATAGGAAGGCAATCCCAAAAAAAAACCAATTTTTTGGATTGTTTTTTCCTTGGCAAGAAAATAACAAGCAAAGATGCAGTGCCGGGGGAAAAAAATGTAGGACTGAAATATTTTGAGTAAAATTTCATGAACTTGGTATATGTTAACATACTTTTGTATCATACCAGTCAAGGAGAGAAGAAAACAAAAAGTTTTATGTATGAATCTTTTATTTATATGAAAATCTTGCAAATTATTTCCTTCAATATTTCGAGGTTCTGTAATGGTTCTTCGTAAGACATTAACTCTCCTCAGAGCTCAGTCCATGCACTTTTCCAACACTCTTCCCCGTCTCTTCCTGTTCTCGTAGGTGGATCCGAGTCGCTATGGTGACCCTTTTATTTTCGCCACATTCCGCTCTCTGTGCTCATGGCTGGCCGAGGAGACTTCCTGTCTGAAGGAAGAAGTGACTGGACTGTTGCCGTTCCTGATTGGCTACTCCCGGAGCCACCTGCAGGGCGAGAGCCCAGAGCAGGGCCTCTCTGACTGGATGGCTGAGATGTCTGTCAGAGAGGAGAGAGAGGCGTGGACGGGCAAAGAGGCTCTGAGGTAAAGATGACAGTACAATATCAGAGGGAATCAATCATAACAATACAATAAAAAACATTGATACATTGTTCCATAGATCTGACAGTACTTCCTGTCTTTCTCTTCTTCCCTGGCATCCTCCTCCCCTCTCTTCAGGTATCTCCTCCCAGCTCTGTGCCACCTTTCAGCAGAGGAAGGTCCCAGGAAGGTGCTGCTCACCCTCGACACCCCGGCCCTGCTGGTGAACTTCCTGTCACAGTGCTGGACTTCCCTCAAGGGGAAAAGCGGGGTGGCGTCGGCCAGAGATCCCAGCATGGAGACGGCCTGCTCAGCCCTCCTTAACTTCACCGTCACAGAGCCGGAGCGAGTCAGGTAGCTGGTTTACAAAGTGAAATGCTCGTCTGAAACCTACGAATTAATCTGTTTTTAGAGTCAATACCAAATGGGTTTCATTTAAATATAAACTTTTTCTGTTTTGTTGTCCAGGAAGGACCCATGTTTCAGAACACTGGAGGCCCTTCTGAGTGAAGCACTTCCTGTTTTGGTGCATAAACCTCGCCTGCTGGTCCTAGCAGCAAATTACTGCACATTAGGACTAATGATGGGCAGACTCAAATCAGCTCCTTCAGGTGAAAATGTCTTCTTGGTTAATTACATGCAAATACACTCTGTGCAGTTGATATCAATTCTACAGTGCAGTACAGCAAACCCAAAGTTTAGTTTTAGTGTTTGTAGTTTTGTTGTATTTTTATTCAATGTTGTTCACACAGTTTCAAGTTCCAGTGCTTGTAAATTATCCTTTTTCACAGCAGGCATTTTGACATAAAATCTCAGACGTTACCAGTAACATTATCAGTGGCTCCGTTCTGTTCAAATGTCCCAGTAAGCCGTGTGACAGTGAGCTAACATTCAGAATACCAGCAAAACGAGCCGTCCTCCGAGCTGGACAAATAACACTGGTCTCCAAGTGCAGCCGGCTGTGAGATGAGTGCGCAGGGACCGTCTAAAAAGTGCAACACCGAATAGAGATACTACAAAAATATTCAGTAACTTCACTCTTATGTAGTGTCACCAAAATCACTTCACACATCAGTGGTCTCTTGTTGGTTATACGAGTTAGTTTGGAGTTAGTTTAGCTTCAATAACTTCACTCTTATACAGTGTGGTGTATGATTAGACACTCTTTCTGATGACAAAATGTGCTTAAATCATGAAACACAGAATTCAGAAAAATTCAAATGGATTTCATAGGGCCCTAAAAATGTCTTCTGTGGAAAAAAAAGGCACATACCAGGGCCGTGGAACTGGCAAACCTAAATGGAATGCAGCCATTACTAATGTTATTAGTTACCCTCATGCGTTTCCTTCTACAACTGCTTTGAAAAAGGCCTGTGGGAATGCAGATCATGTGGGCTCCAGGTTTCGCAGAAATGCTGCTGTAAATATTACTGTTATTCTTAAAACCTTTATTTAATGCTGACTGAGTCTCAGAGAATGTCTTTAAACCTGTACTGGTGACATTTTTATATCTAGTCATGTGTTCTTGATTGTTCTTTTATCACATTTTAAATTTAAATATAAAGGCACAAAATGTCTGTTATTGGTAGCTTTGGTTCAAAAATATAAGACTCTACTAACAACTCATACTTTTTATTTTCCAGGCTCAGTTGAAGCCAGCCAGAGGCGCTTCTTCTCCACAGCTCTCCGCTTCCTCCGCAGCGCCCTGGACTCCGGCTCCAGCCCCGGTCCGGTTAAGGTGAGCCTCGGCTGGGAGGAGAGCTGGGACGAGGCTGCGGAGCTCTGGAGGTTGGGTCTGCAGGCTCTGGGGGGCTGCGTCCGCGCTCAGCCCTGGATCGCCGCCCTGGTCAGAGAGGAAGGTTGGCTCAAACACACACTCGCCATGCTGAGTCAGTGCAGCACGCTACCTGACCAGCACACACAGGGGGCGCTAGAGGAAGCTCTGTGTGCCATGGCAGACCAGTGTCCAGTCTGTAAACTGGAGATTGGAGACATGATGAGAAACGATAAAGGAGCTTTGGTCTGTATGAGGAGCCTGAAGAAGTCGGTGGGAGTGAAGTGAAACCAAACTGCCGACAGACAATGTGCTCTTTAATGGAGTATTTTTAACTTGCAGAGTTAAAAATAAAGTAACAAAGGAGCGCTATTACTGAAGCCAAAGTTGTGTGTTTATTACTTGTACCAATCTGACATGAATAATGTGCTGCCTGTTGTCCCAGACGTTCTTGTAAGGAAAAGACAGAAGGCCAGAGATACTGGTGGTCTACTGATCTTTCACTATTACTGAAAATTATGAAGCACAAACGCATTTTTCAGTGTAATGCAATGTAAATGTTTAGACAGCTGTGCTCTGGAAAGACACAGTTTCTTACATGTCAAGTGTGAAATGTTAATGCCTTTAATAAAGAGCTATTTTGTTAGAAAACCAGCCAGAACCTCTTCCCGCCCGTGTTACTTTTCATGTATCTTCTTTTTATGCCTCCGCATGGCCATAGCTATGGCCCAGGCATTATGTTTTCGGGTTGTCTGTCCCATTCTTGTGAACGCGATATTACGGGGATGCCTTGAGATAACTTCTTCAAATTTGGCACAAACGTCCGCTAAGACTCAAGGATGAACTGATTAGAATTTGCTGGTCAAAGGTCACTGTCACAAAACACGTTTCTGGCCATAACTCAAGAATTCGTACGCTAATTATGACAACATTTCACACAAATGTCTAATAGGATAAAATGATGACAAGTGGTGACATTTTTTACCCAAAAGGTCAAAGGTCAACTTCACTGTGACATCATCATGTCCTGG
>NTHP01000098.1:575784-586604 GCA_003416845.1 Oplegnathus fasciatus
AAAAAAAAAAAAGAGATTTGATGTACAAAAGCAGATCATTATCTTTCCTCTCTGTCTGGGCTAAACTTTAATCTGCAATGATTTAATCAGATTAATTAAAATAAATTCCAACATATGCAGCCAGTTCCCCAGACAAGAATCGAGTATAGTCCTGGACTACAGGCGCTTTTTCAACGAATCTGCATTATATTTTGTTTTACTCAACAAATGGGCTTAATCTCTGTCTCAGAACCCAGCTTGTGGAGGGTTAGGGTTAGGGTTAGGGGTTTATCTATGCTGTACATGTTGCAGAAAATGTCTTGTTTTTTAAAGTTCACCCGAACAGGTGAACTGCACAGTTGTTTATCTTATCATTTTCATTTTCTAGAAGTTCTCATTATAGCATATTACATTACTAAAGAGTTAACTTTCCTTAAAAATGAAAGCAGAAGTGTTGATAGAACGTGTAGAAAGCGCAGTAAAATACACTTTTGTTCTAATTAACATTTCATAGAATGATCAGGATTGTAATTTAAGTCGCGTGGAGCCGAAACGATTAGTCAAATCGATTGACAGAAAATTAATCTTGGACAATTTTGACAACCTATTAATCGTTTCAGTCATTTTTTTAAGCCAAATTGCCTAAAATTCACTAGCTCCGGATCAATCAAACGTGAGGATTTGCTGCTCTTCTCCGTTTTAATCACTGTTAATTGAATATCTTTGGGGTTTTGGGTTGTTGGTGGGACAAAATAAGTTTCAAGACCAAAACAATGAATCTATTAATGTAGATTGATCAGTGATGAACATAATTAACCAGTACCTGCAGCCCTAAAGTCTTGACAGAGCAATCGTACTAAATGGTTTAAGTAACACTCACACTTCAGACACTTCTTCAAAGAGAATAATTATTGACCCAAATAAGACACAAAAACAGGTCAGATTCGTCTATCTCCTGCATATTTGTTGAAAAGTGTAACTTCTAGTTGATATTAAACGATTCGCGACTTTCTTTTTGTTTCACATTCAAATGGACAACACACATTACATATTCTACATACTCAAGATGTTCAGGGGGAAAAACACCATTAAAAAAAAAAAACCTGTTTATACAACATAATTTGCAAATGTCCATGTACTCTGGAGGTTGATGAATGTGAGGAGAGCATAGCTGGAGGAAGGTGTGGGATGCAGAGGAGAAACTGCTATTGCTTCAGTTTCTGAGCACTCCTGAGAACCCGGCATTAGTAAATCCTGCGCTCATAAAACCAAATTCATAACCGTGAGGCACAAAAATAACGATACACTCGCAGCTTATGGCAAGACATGAATATAAATGTTATCCTCCACAACATGTACAACCTTGACAGAATAAAACGATCCAGATCCTATAGGGCCCCCTGTGTGCATGCATATTGTATTTGTGTGTATGTTGACTCCTACTCGTTCTCACACTCCAGTCTGAGTCTACTGGGCCCGCTTGTTTCCCCCTGGGACCCCCACTCCTCCTCCTCCTCCTCCTCCTGCTCCTGCTCTACCCCTATCCCCCGTTCGATGTGTCCCACATTCCCTTCTCTGCCACACTAATTGTTTTTTGTAATTATTTTCACCCTTCTGCTATTGTGACAGGCCACGGCTGCACTACTCTTAACAAATTAGTGCAAGAGACAACGCACGCATACGGGAATCAGAACTGACTTCAGCAGAGCGCGTTACATCTAAAAACACATATTAGTCGATTAAATGATTAGTCGATGAACAGAAAATTGATCAGCAGCTACTTTGATAATGGATTTAAGTCATTTTTAAGCAAAAATATCAAAGATTCTCATTCTAGCTTCTCAAATGTGAGGATCTGCTGCGTTCCCAGTCCTATGTGATCTCAAATTGAATATCTTTGGATTTTGGACTGTTGGTCAGACAAAACAAGCTATTTGGGCTGTGGGACATTGTTACGGCCCCTTTTTCACCATTTTCTGAACCAAACAATTAATTGATATAGAAAATTGTTGGCAGATTGATTGATAATGAAAATAATAAGTTAGCTGCAGCCTTACGAATATGTATCTTAATGTTTTTAAAAGCACATGCGCTTATTCTTTAGATGCTCAGATTTTGGGGTGGCAAAATGTATTCCTGACATACATTACTATGGTTTGGTATCAAACCTCATTACTTCTTGAGAACAGTTTATAAATATAGAAACGAGTTTATTGCACTGAGTATCGAAAAGTGTAATGTATCAAAAGTTGGCGAGATTCTTAGACATGTTTACTTATTTTTTGATTAGACATTTCCTGTTTTAATTCAGGACACTTTTCTCACTTTAGATTATATTTTAATTAGTCTTTAACACTGATGCGTTGAGTAGTGTGGCATATTTTTGCACCTGTTAAAGGGTTTTTTTCCTCTCAGCACAGAGGGTTTTGTATGTTGAACAGATTGTAAAGCCCTTTGACGCTGATTTTAAGCTTTATAAATAAAATTTACTTGACTTCCTTAAAAGAAAACATCGGCCCCTAAACTAAGTCACCTGTTAACATAATGATTGGTTCATAATGTACATGTTCAATATTCAGTCTTGCAACCGTGGGTGTAACTGAAACTGATCTTAAAAACATTAAAGTGAAGAGTAAGTACAGTGTGTATTAGTAACTAATAAAATACCTAAACAAGTGCTTCATTCAGAGAGTAAGTCTCCAGACTTGTTTTTGTATACAGAATAAATGCATCTAAATCTAGTTCTTGCTTGTGTGTCTTCCTCTGTACTGCCTGGCATAAAAGTGATATTTTGCTTCTGAAGGGCTCTCAGGTCTCTGCAAGGCCTCAAGGACTCACATAATAATTTCAAAAAGCACTGCACTTTTCAAAATGTGTTCAGCATAAATAAACAAGCCAACTCACAAACATGCAGACAGATACATTAGCTGGTTAACTTGCCTGGTTGTAAATCCAAGTTTACATAGTTCCCATTTTATATTCTTCCCTTATTCTGGTTTTATATAGCTCTGTTATTTATTTGTTTTACTTTCTATACTTATTTCTGTCATTGTGCTGATGCAACAACTGAATTTCCAAGGTGGGGATCAATAAAGGTGTATCTTACCTTATAAGTGATGAGGAAAAATTCTTGTGTTTTTTTGACAGTTTTGTTTGGTCACATTTGAAGGTCAGAATCATGGTATTTTGATAATACACCCAGAGCAACTGTGCTGCAGGCTCAGGTGTTGTCATGAAGTCTCAAAGGGACAAACCTCCGTCACCGCTCACAACAAGCCGACAAATGTACCTGGCTCTGTCAAAACGCATCTACTTTGATGGCTCACGCTGATAACGACACAAATACAGGTATAATTTCAAAGACTTAATTCCCACCTGAACTTCGGACTACATCTCTAATACTACATCACAGCAGTGTCACGTCATCTAGACAAGAAAGGCCTCTACTGTGTTTGAGTGTTTTAATTTCCTGTTTTAGCAAAAGATGAATCGTTTCAAGCTGAAATTAAAACGCATGTTTGATATGGACGAGTAAATCCAGCACATATGGTTACTGTCCCTGCCATTTGAAGCGAGTATTACTTTAACTTATGGGAATTAATTTGTGATTCTATCATTGGTTCCCTAAAGCAAAATGAGATTGCAAATGCTAACAGAGGAATGTAATTAAGTTAAAATAGAAATTAAAATATTTATAGGCGTGTTCACTCATTACTCCACGATGAATATGCTTAATTCAGAGGGTGACCACTGGTACAGGGGATTAATTAGCCACTGAGAAAATATACACAGATACTGGTGTTGTACATCTTTGCAGTTGGTTTGAAAAAGTTTAAGCACACAGGTAAAGAAATGTAAACTAGAGGAATAAAAGATGGAGCAGGAGCAGGAGCAGGTCAGAGAACACATGGCCACACAAAATGCGGCAGAAGGAGCGTCTTTGCAAGTTGAATTTACTTTCGTGGAGACACCACAAGGCTTTTCGGCTCGTATTCTGTGACTAACAATGTGTGGTCTTACTTTCAAGGACAATTTTCAATTTCACACAATCGTATCCAACAGTATCGTACAAGAAATGGTAGTAAAAACGAAAAATGTGTTGCATTACTTTGTTGGTTGCCTTTAGTTTGTTTTGGCAAATTAGCTGTGTCAAAGGTAACTTCAATCAAATTTAGCTGAGCTTACTTGTTAAATTATAGTCCTTCTCTCCCTCTATCTTGAAAACCCTTTTGGCTAATGGAAAGTGTGAGCACCTGTTTACTTATATGTTCTGTTAAAGATAGTGTTGATTTGTGGAGATTATCTTAATTATCTAAATACGTGCATATCAACTGACCGTACACTGAAGAGCTTATTTTCTTAATCAAAAACTTAACGCTATAATGTTATTGGATGTCTGCTGTGAGGACCCAGAGTGGTAAAAACTTAATATAAAGTTGACCCACAAAAAGACATCATCTCTTCATGTTAAAAGAGTGCAGCTGTGAGGTTAAAAGAAGGAAATGTGCCCCTCCACTCAAACAATTATTTTGGTTATGATGATAGTCACATCCCTCATCAAACTGTTCACTGAAACAGACCCAGGGCGTGAGAAGTAATGGTTACTTCCATTGCTTTATGGCAAGCTGATGGCTGTTTAACGGGTGGAGAGTAAAAGACAATAGATTTTAGAACGGTGCCGACAGGGACAAACGATTTCAAACAACAATTTCAAACAAACACACAAATTAAAAAGTGAACAAATTTCTTATGGATGTGTCAAGTAATGGAAGCTAAATACATAAAATCCTAAACAAAGCTTCCTGCACTTTGTTATGTGGTCTTTTTATGTTTTGGCTATGCAATCTTGACTGTTTCATCTTTTTTAAAGCCACTGTTTATTTGATGAGTCAAAATGGATCATATCAGTGTGGAGTATGAACCTCACAAACCAAGACAGCTAAATCTCTACAGTTGGTGTGAACATGAACAATTAACTGCAAGCTGTATGCTCGGGCTTAAAGGGTTTTAAGTGTGCTGTCATAGGACACGGATCTGAGTTTCATACTCATAGTTTGAGCTGTTATATTCCAACTTAATTTAATTATATTAATTGCAGTTATGGTGTGTTAACCATGAATAGTCCTCATTGTGCCCACAAAGCTGGCTTGCCACAGGATACTTCTCTTGATAAAACTACAAAGACAGCTTAAAGCTCAAATGGTTTAACAGGCTGCTTCATGTTTACAAGTATAACATATAAATTCGATTATAGACTGTGTTGATTGTATTGTAAAACGGATTAGTATTTCGTGTGCGTCATGATAGTTACCCTGCTCCGAAGGTAGTCTGCAAGGTTCTTTCGTGTGAAGTTTGCTGCTGCTGCTGGACTGAGTTCATAACCTAAAATAATAAGAGAAAGAGCAAAAAATGTCAACAGACGCAAAGTTTTAGGTGTGTTCTTCTTCAGCAAATACAGTTTACCTTCCAGTATGACATCATGGTCAATGACTAGACATTTTGGAGTTAAACTGGAGATGTCTGAGGAGAAGGAAGAAGAGTTTTACCACACAATCATCATCAGAGGTCCTTACCGTTCCTCATTTTGTAGAGCTGAACGTTCTTCTGGATGTACTCTGCAAACTGTACTGTGTCTCCTGCTTCTCCAACACACAGCAGCAAGATCTTCTCACTTAGTTTGAACATCTTGTCATAGTCTGAAAAGCAAGAAACAAAATCTCTTTATTACCGCAGTGTTCATACATTATTTAAGTGGCCATTAACTGACTAGCAGAGCAGTGGTGGAAAGTAACTAAGTACATTTACGCAAGTATTGTACTCAAGTACAATATCGAGGTACTTGTACTTTACTCAATCTAATTTTTCAACTAATTTATACTTCTACTCCACTACATTTCAGAGAAAAATATTGTACCTTACACTTCTCTACAGTTTTTGACGCCTGCAGTTAATTCGCATACTAGATTTTACTTTGAAACAAGTTAACAGTTTGTAACATATGATTTTCAGCACAAAATCTGCTTAGTTACTTCAGTCCTGAACTGAATACTTAATGTCTGATTTTGTTTGTTTTAAAGTGACAAAATCTGCCAGCGTTGTAGGAATATTCCAACCTGTTTTTAAAGCCAATGAACATGTTTGTCAAGTATTTTCTAAAATCTAATTTCTCACAATTCTCGTGTCTTATTCTTTCTTATTTCAAGCTACAGAAATTCATTTCTAGATTGTTTTTTTAACATATTGATTTAAATTAAAAACAAAAACTGCAACAACATATTTTTTCACGTTTTAAGAAAATTAGGATTGCAGAACTCAATCATATATATCTGTATATACAATATATGAAATAAAACACCATCAAGTCAGCCTCTTTTTTGCCTAATGAATGCTTTTACTTTTGATACTATGTATATTCTTCACACTTTACTACTTTTACCTAAATAGGAGTTTGAATGCAGGACTTAAACTTGTAATGAAGTATTTTCACAGTGTGGTATTACTACTTTTACTTCAGTAAAAGCTCTGAATACTTCTTCCACCTCTGTATCAGAGTGAGCAACGTTAAATTAAATCAGAAACTACTTTCACTTTCACTGTCAGAAGCCTACTCATGCTAACCTTGCTAACTTTAATTTGATCTTTAAAAACGTAGAAAGGATTTGATTAACTCTGAGCAGTACATGACAATTATTCTGCACATTAAGTTATCGGTTATGGGAATAAAAAACATTTAAATATCAAGATGTATCCGCTACTTTAACTTATGGTAGCTGCACTTAGCTTTGCTAGCACAAGTTACATTCATACTGTGGGGTTACATAAAGGTAACAGGGGAAGTTACACCTTACATATCAATATAGCATAAGAAGAACAAGCTTTAAGCACTACTTATCAGAAGCACAAGCCGGTTTTAACGTGAAAAAGAACTATGAAAACAAGTTAGCATGTCTAGCTAAATCAACCGGCACAACGGCTAAAGCTAAGCTAACGCGTTGTCATACCGTGTTTCATCTGAATGATGCTGCTGGCTGCGACATTATCGGCGGCGACCAGGACGAAATCAGGTCCCTGTATCCCGATTAAATACTCCATTCTGTACAGCAGGTACGAGCTGAAGGATTTATTATAATAATAATAATAATAATGTGAAAGAGCAGATTAGCCTCGCCTGTGCAGATTACACAGCAAAAGTTTGAGATAGGTGGCGCAGACTGGTGTCGTCACCGGAAACTGCGATGCCGTCTTTTCTACGCGGCGGCTCGGGCGGGCAATTTGAGCGGACTGCTGATGTTGTGTCACCCATGTGGCGACACTGCTCGGCTAATTGTGAAGTAAATCCAAGGAGAGTCGGTTATTTCACCAGGAAAAGGGGTCAGTATGAACGAAGGGAAGCCTGAACACATAATGGCGGAGTCTAATAATCTTAACGGTTCGCAGAGAAGACGGTCCGCGCGGTTGAGTTCTCCTCCTCAGGCTGACAACAAAATGGCGCTGCCTTCTGTTGCTGTTAAACGCTCCATCACTGTGAGGAAAATAGCACCCAGGAAAACAGTCGCGCCGTCGGAGCACAACAAGGAGAACACGCCGAGACGGTCGGGGTCAGAGGGGAGCCAGCAGAAGAAGCCGAAGGTCTCCACCCCTGGTTCTGTTCCTGGACGTGGGGGCTCCTCCTCGGCCGAGAAGAAGAAGAAGAAGAAGGAGGAGGCCGCTATGCCCTCACCGATCCTCCCCTCCTCACCGCCGCCCACTTCTCGTCCTCAAGAGCCGGGAGCAGATCCGGAGGACGCGGTGTGGTCGCAGAAGGTGCGCCGGTCCTACAGCAGGCTCAGCGACAAGTCCCTCAACAGCCCCGACTCGCGAGAGACCATGTTCGGTTTTGAGAAGCTGACAACCCCCGAGGTGTTCCGGAGAGTCGCGCCATCCAAGGCAGCTCTGGAGGTTTCTGGATCCCTGTCTGGTCTGAACTCGTTTACATCTCTGCTTGAGGCGGACGACTGCGGTGCAGCTTTCCCCGAGCCGGACCCAAACATCCCCGGAGTGGCTGTGGTGAAGGAGAAGAGGAGGAGGAGGAAGAAGGTCCAGCACATAGACGCCACAGAGCTGGACGCGATGGCTGCCAGGATGAACGCTGAGTTTGAGGAGGCGGAGGAGTTCGAGCTGGTCGTGGAGTAAATAATGTGACTGAAAGACTTTAGCAGACTGAAGGAAACTCTTTACAGCATGTTATTTTTATCACTGACATGTTTTTTATTTGGGTTATTATTGAAACATTTATACAGATTTGGATTCCTGTGATCATTTGGCTGATATTTCTCATGTTAAAGGTCCAACTTTGCATTTTGTAAGTTTGTTTTTTGACTGTTTTAATTGACTTTTTAGTCACAAAACCGGTTGATTGTGCACATGATGCGTAGACGGACAATATGTGACAGTTTAACATGGGCTGTAATTACATGTGAAAGCTGTAGTTTGTAAACATTGAGACATTATTTGCAGGAATGGTAGGACCTGAGAGCTATAAAAGGACAAAGTTTATCAGGCGGAAATTGATTTTTTTCATAATATTTTAGTCACTGAAAAACATCAGAAATGTGAGCAGCAGTTTAGAGGTCTGTGACCACCCTTTAATAATGTTTTACAACCACATTTAATTGACTTTTAATTAAAATTCACAGTAAGACTGTAAGACAGCACCTGTCAATATTGTTCTATGCTACATTTGTCCTTTCTTTAACGTAAAAGAAAATCTATTTTTATTTTTGCTTGCTTGTACATGTAAATAAATACTCAACCAACTGAACTGCCAGAAGACTTAGAGGTTCTTTCAGTCACAATTAGGGCTGAACAATTAATCAAAATATTATCGAAATCACAATATGGCCAAGTGCAATATCCAAATCGCAGGAGCTGCAATTTTTCTGATAAAATGTGTCACAACATACAGTTATAAATGAAGCACTGTGGTGTTACAGAGATGTCTCGGCCTACAAATCATATTCTCCAGATGTGAAGGAACATGCTTGTTTGGTACAGACCCCCAGCAAAAATCACATCATCATTTTTATATTTTTTTCAGTGAAAATGAAATTCAAAAATTTCCACTAAAATCNNTGACTCATCGCATTATCTGTCAAAATAATCGTAATATGATTTGTTTTTGCATTTCATTCAGCCCTAGTCATAATATCTAACAGAAATCCTTTATTCTGCCAAAACAGCACATTGGAGATTTTGTTTGTAGTTTTAATAATGAATTTAATGAAACCACAAAACACATTTGCAGTATTCACGCAGCCTTCATTGTGTTTGCCAAAACAGCCAATTATCTGCTAAATCTGGGCTCAGCTACATTGCCATCAGAGTGGAAGGTCGATCTTGTTAAAGCGTTTGTTGTAATATTTAATCAACATCTCAAATTATGTCCAAGCTTACACCCTGACACACCAGTTAAGTAACAATGNNCGTTAAAAATCTGCTTCTATAATGAGCTGAAAGTATTGACCGTTGGACGTGCACAGCTGAGATTTTGGGGGGATGATGGCACGTGTCACCAATAATGTTAACCTGCACAGGGCTGAATAATGTGCTAGCCAAGCATGTTGGCTATAACAACACATTCCTATACACAGCTCTGGTCTCTAGTGATTACGATGAGGCAGACTGAATGAGTGAGTGGGCGATCTGTCTGGATTTAATGAGAGTGGTGGACAGGTAAAACGTTTTCCTCCAGAGGCTCTTAGAGGTGTAAGTGGATGTGTTGCATAATTTGCACTAACAAGGGGGGGATGTTATCAACCCTCACGCATGCCTCTAACTGCCGCCTAACATCTTAAATAAACTGGCTCTGTGTGGATATGTTTGGCTTTACATGACAGACTTTAAGTGGATTTTTGCAGCTGATATTCAGACAGGTGACACATTAAAGGAAAACCTGAAGAATTGATTGAGAAAAACATACACATGCTTCCTTACAGGGCACGAGAGGTCACTGAGTCAGTTGATGAACATGGGAAGGATGTGAATCATGTGCTGTGGCCGACAGTCACCAGATCTCAACCCAGTTGAGTATATATGGCAGATCATCAACACACAGAATGAGGCGATATCTTTTAGAAGAACGGTGTTGATCCCGCCTAAAGAGTTAAAGAGACTCAGAGAATCTCGGAGCACTGAAGCTGATCCATCGTCATCCATCTGTGCAAAGACTCACCAGCCAAACTGCTGCTTAAAGGTCCAACTGTGGTTGGTAGTTTGATTGATTCATTGTCCATAAAACAAATACGGTTATCACACTTCTTCTGAAAATTACAGCATTACAGAACAAAAATATCTGATTTCTATGTACCAGTTTCTTAAGATAGTGCAATCTCGTACATTTCTCTATGAAATCATATAAGTATTATAAAGAGATGGTAGCAACTAGAGCTGGGTATTGAAACTCCACATTTTTGGGGGGGTTCTGACCAAAATGTGTCTGTAGCACGACTACAGCCACAAATACCAAACTCAAGCTCAGATTTGTACTCTTCTGTTTTAAGACATAGTTTTTCCTCTCGCTATTTAGACTGTATTTTTTTGGGCTATAAAAATAATCTATCTCTTAGTGTTTCTGCGTGTAGCACTTGAAGCAGTTCAGCACGTTTGATGAAGTTGATGTACTTGCTAAGTCTTATAATTTTTGGTTTGTATCCACATGGGCTGTATGCACTTATTGTAAATCACTTAGAATAAAAGCATCAGCTAAATAAACGTAATGTAGGAAAAGTTCCTGTAGGGCTAGTTGGGGTTTAGACGGCATTTAACAGTCGAGAAGTTTGGTTTCTTTTGTTAAATGAAAAAAA
>NTHP01000098.1:603473-621629 GCA_003416845.1 Oplegnathus fasciatus
AAAAAGGACTGGCTGACTAATAGCACTTCCTAAACTGGGCTGGGACTGGAGGAAAAGGGAAATGAGCAGAAACAATGTGAGGACAGAGGGGGCTGCAGTGTTACTGTGATGCTATTTGACTGTAAAGTAGGTTTGAATGTACAGCAGCAGGCCACATGATGACACGGTGTTAACCTGATTATAAGGTTACATCCTGGGCTGTTTTAGTTCATTCAGCCCTGTGGCAAAAATACAACACTTCCATATTGTTTTTAGTGTTCATAGATTATGTGTAACAAATATGACCACAAAAAGCATCTAAAACGGCGACAAATATGAGTGAAAAGCTATTTTTTGTGGGTCACACTTTACTTTAACCTACTTAGCATTAACAGTATATAAACATTTAATAAATGCTTTATAACACAGCTATAGTTGTACACAGCTATAAGTGTTTATTAAAGTACAGCATATGTCAACTTCTCCTATGAAGATGTATTTTATATTGTTATAACAGTGTTTTACTATATTTTCATTCATTATTTCTTTATACAGCAGCACCCACTTATGGCTGCCCACAGGAGGAGTTATTGTTGTTGACAAATAAACACTAAAATCTGCTCACAATTACATTATAGTCTGTTATAAACCATTTATTAAATGTTTATGTACTGCTTATACGTGCTAAATAGGAGGTTATGTATCAGTTACAAATAGCTTTTGTTTTAATGGCATTTAAATGACTCTGTGAATGTGAAGCAGGTTCAGACTACACTTAAAATATTAGTTGAAATGCTGTTTAAACAGTAGTTATGTATTATATAACCAAATTTAGTTCAGTTTTAACCTTGGTTTTGTATGTCACTTGTATTCTATGTGGATTTTAGCGTATGTTTTGCATATGTTTTGTTATGTATTTTAGTATGTTTTATTTTTCTTATGTTCAAGGCTGTATGTGTTCTGTGTTTCACCTGAGACAAACATTTCCATGAGGAGTATAAAGTTAAAGATCCCCTCCAGACACATTCTAAGACATAAAATAATCATTTGTGTCTGATATGTTTTTTCCACAAAAAAAAGTTCAGTTACCAAATTAAAAATGAATAAAATTACATCTCCCTCACTGAAAAATCCAGATTCCACCCTCAAGTTTCCACATCACACTTGTGTACGTTGCATATTGGACCATAATTGGCTTCCAAACTACAAAATTACGCTCATACTTACTCGTGTTAAACTCAGATTTAAGGTGAATACAGAAAAACTTTCCCTCTTCAGCAGATGAATATTAAAACAAACTCTGCACATCCGTCATTCTGCACAGTGAAGGTCAAACATCACAGTGAGGTAACGATGAGGAAAGCACATTTCTGAGTAGAGACATCTACTGCAGCTGCATTTTCACATGCAAATGACCAACTTTACTGGGACTGTACTTG
The DNA here is from genome assembly GCA_003416845.1 of Oplegnathus fasciatus. Classification (NCBI taxonomy): domain Eukaryota; kingdom Metazoa; phylum Chordata; class Actinopteri; order Centrarchiformes; family Oplegnathidae; genus Oplegnathus; species Oplegnathus fasciatus. Next base: position 604,892 of record NTHP01000098.1, read on the forward strand.
ATGGAAATGGAAAAAACTTTACAATTATTACAATTACAGCTTCTTTTTGTTGTTCGATGATTCTTTTTCTTTGAAGTGATGTAATGTTCAGATATTTCCACCTCAGCTTAAGACGCAGGAGTTTTTTATAAGGTATTTTACTTTCCGTAACATCAAAAGTACACATTTTAGTTTGGTCAGGCCTGCAGAAGGACTTCTGTCTATAATTAGACCGTAATAAATCATACAAGGGGAATTTCATCACAGAATAAACAGTGAAAGACCACTTGTGACTCGAACAAGGAACAAAACTCACTTTCACTCGCAGGGAAAAACACATCATCTGCTGTTTTTACCGAGCTATTGCGTATTCTTATTGAATTCAATAAGCAAGGTCATGCCCAACCTCTGGTGGTCGTCGAACAGCATTCTGGGAAACGGAGGACGTCACACAGTGAATCTGAAGTATCACACCAGTAAATACAAACACTTTCTGGTGGGCATTGAACATATCGACATCAAGCTGAGCGTCGGAGGATGGATTTTAAAAATTTTTATCACAACATCACAAGATATCTACTATTACAGGTGCGCTTAAGGCATCAGAGCCGTTACCCACAATGCAACACTGACAGGCAACGTCATGTCTCCAAGTCCTCGCAAAGGAAGGACTGCAGGATTTGTTGCAGTGTGATGTTTCTCCAAACTGGTGACTGGCTGCTTTTGTGATTGTCAATCTCAGATCTAAGGGCATTGCAGTTGAATGTATGTGTGTGAGAGTGTGTGTGCATGGCATGAAAGTGTGTTTTCTAGAGGTGTGTGTGTGTGTGTGTGTGTGTGTGTGTGTGTGTGTGTGTGCGGTATAGAAAGGCTACATCAGACAAACTTAACAAGTGTTCACTGTCTCTCTCCACCCTGCTCTCATCCCCCTGACATGTCGTCGCTGGCGGCAGAAAAAAACCTTGCGTCCTCCTCTCCTTCTTCTCTCCACACGCACACACGCACACAGACACACACGCACACACACACACACACACGCACACACACTAACACACACACATCCCTATCTTCCTCCCCCCCTTTCTCCTTCAACAACATCCCCATTCAAGTGCATCAGCTCCAGGCGTCCTTCCTCCCTCCCTCCCTCCCCTTCCTCCCCATCGTTCACTAGTAGCCTAAGCACATAAAAAATACATCAAACACAGCCGTCCGCCCAAGGCCTCGTCACACGCAAAATCATCTCTCCCTCCATCTCTCTCTCCCCCTCACGAAAAAAGAAAAAGAAAAACCCAAGTTACAAAAGACAACTACAGAGGACACTGATAGAAGGAGAGATAGACTGAACTCGGAGGTCTTAGGGTCGTCTGTGAGGCCTCCTGGGGGAAGACAGATTATTGTAATGTTAACACTCACCACCCTCTCCCCCCTTCACACACACAGACACCGAAAGAGTAAAAAAAGGAGCATGACTTACCTTGTGCATAATAAGACCTTGTTTGAATTGTACACAGCCTGCAGCGCCATGACCCACTTCCCTCAGTTCAGCTCCACATCTGCTCCAGCACCAGTCTCGGCTGTGACAGTGGCCGAGGGCGGCCAGCAGCACCCGTGGGCCACACTGTCAGATCCCCGGTGCTGAGATGCACAGAGACTGTAAAGAGAAGCCTGCCGGACCTCCAGCTCACAGCCAGCGCTCTTAAAAAAAAACCAAAAACATTCAGCCAAATCAGCCAAGACGTGCTAAATTGAACCACTAATCCAGCACGGGGGTTGCTTTGCACACTAATTACACACTTTTATTTTAGGCATAGATGTGAGCAGACACACACACATACAAGTGCATACGTCATGACACAAGCGCACACTCCCCTTGGGTGCTACAGCTCATGTTTCTCTTCAATTATTCCACCCTCTGCCCTCTCTCCTCCTCATAATCTGAATAAAACCAGATCCGTGTCCTCTAGATATTTAGAAGCCGGGCCTCGATGCCAAAACATGTAACCTTCCTCCTCTTTCAAGTGTGGAGTGAATTGGGAGTTCAGGGAAGGGGAAGGGAGGGGAGGGGAGGGCAGGGGAGGGGAGGCCTGCGTTGACCTCGTAATTCCCTCTCGGGGTTAAACAAAGTTGTGAAATTCAGTTTGGAGAAGCTGGTGCGGTGTTGATGTGGAGAAAGAGAAGAAGGAATAAAAAGCTGAATTATGCCGAAGCTGAATTACTCTCCAACTTGCGAAGACGTTGTTCCTATTAAATTCTAATTAGAATTGATTTCTTGACCCTGCAAACAGACCCTTAGGATTCGGAGTCAAGTCTTTATCTCGATTAATTGCATCGTAATGGCTCAAAGATAATGATACACCAAAATCTATCATATTATTCCTTCGCCCAAAGCCTCTTGGCTCTTAAAATTCCACAAAAATCCAGTGTTTTGAGACTTTCAACTCTCAGACAGATAAAACTGAGGCGGAAACGCTTTCACAAAAGGTAAAAATGGAATCAGTGCTTTAACAACACCAGGATTAAGCCGGCCTGCCTGCAGGTACAGCAGCTCGCTGTAGGCGGGCCCCACCATGGGGTTCATTCCAGACCCTCCTGGCGTTGGCCCCTAATGATGTGTAATGGGGCCTCCTGCGCCCATTCCTAACCCCGGGACCTCCTCCTAATCACCGTGGCTACTAATGAGATGGAGAGACATGAAAGGGCTCGTTAGAAGACCCTCCCTTTAATGCCGGCCTATTATTAGCCACTTACCAAATCATTAGTCTCTAAACTGCAATTATGCTTTGAACCAGGAAGAAAAAGTGAAATAAAGAGTCGAAAGGAGTCCCAAAGTGTGGAGACTTACAGCAAAAGGACAGGTGGAGACTTCTGGAGTGAGATGGAGAGTTAAAAGTTTCCCCACACAAACAACCAGGAATGAAAGCTGTGAAACGCTCGTTAAATGATCTGTTTCCTTCTGTGTATTTTGAGCTCAAATCTTTTATACTGGTTTCCACTGGCCTTTTTGGTTTGCGCAGTCCTGGGATTATTCTAGAAGACGCTCACTTCTCCATTTTAAAGTCAAGCGGGGACCTGAAGTCTCTGTAAAATGAGATGAGCACACTGTCTTATCCACAAGAGGCCTGACAAATACCAGTGTGTACAGTATATATGAGGAAAGGTGGCATCCAAGAGAGTCTCTTTGTCTTTCTGTCCTTCACAAATGAATTAACATTTTTCAGGAAACCCTACAAATTACATTAGCAACTTATCCAGCCCCCAAAACACACCTTTAAGAGTAAAAAATGTCTTTCTACATGTAAGGTTGTCTTTACAAACGGGACTGTGTTTGTATTGTAGTCAAAACCCAGATTACCCTAACCCACCAACCCAGGTCGTCAAATACCGACGCTTTAGCCGCGTTTCCACTGAACATGTCAGTATGTCACAACTTGTGCTTGTTGAGTTACTTGCACGAGTTTGAAGGAGCACGGCGTATTTGTTTTGCTGTTGAGTTCAAATATCAACAAGCTTCCTCCAGTATCGTAGACTACACCTTTAACTCAATACAGGAGAGAATGAAAAACAAGACTAACAGCCATGCTATCGTCTCTGTGAGGCTGCACTTCATCAGTACTAAATCTTAATCAGCGCTAAATGCAAACTACAGCTGAGGTCGATGGGAATTACATTAGTTTTGCATGTATTTGCTCATAAACCAAAGAATTGGATAAATTACCAGTGGTAATCAGCAGAGTGATTACAGTTCATCCTGAGAACATGAATGTCTGAACCAAATTTCATGGCAATCCATCCAATAGTTGCAGAGATATTTCACTCAAAACCACAAATGTCACCCTGCTGGTGGCGCTAGAGATAAAGTCAGGGGATCACCAACGCTGAATACACATCATACCTGTTGCACACACACACACACACACCTGACCACCTAAAGTGGAGCCGACAGCTCACATTTGATCTGACAAGAGAAGAAAAGAGCAATAAGAGCAAGAGCAAGTCTTAAAATACGCTTTTATTTACAATGTAAAACAAATACATTTAATCATACAAAAATTCCCTAGCCATTAAAAACCAAATCAATCCTATTTACATGATAAAACATTTTTAAATGGACCTCCATAACAGCCCAAATTAAGTCAAGTAAGACGTGACAGATGAATGCATCTGATGGCGTAACAGAGTTAAAATTTAGACGCACATAAAACATCAAAAGAAGCCTCAGTGGTGTTCTTCAGTTTGCCATGTTAAGGCAATGTAAACATGCAAACAGACATACAGGCATCTGTATTTGTGTTTCATCTACGAGCCACATCGGCACCTAAGCATCATTTTACCACCTCCTTCATTTACAAAGTCTTATTGTGAAATGCCGGACGTGGCTGGTAAATTCTAGCCTTTATCCATTTGCTTCCCAGCCTGCGGATGATTATCATTCAGTTAGTGTATTGTGACCTCAGTGGTCCAGGAAGTTGAAGATGCTCCTCTGGGGGCCTTTAGCCTGTCTAGCAGGTTTGTTCTCCCTGCAGACCCTCTTTGCTGCTGGGTTCACTGCTCCCACCGGCCCCCTTTTCTTCATCATCTGAGGGTCAAACACGTCCAAAGTTAAAGCTTTTTCAGGACATTGAGACTCTTGTACAAAACAATACAACCTTGATGAGCATTGACGAAATGACTACGGGCACTGAAGTATTAGTGTGTTGAAAGAATACATGAATAAATGTGTTTTGTGGTCAAATTATAACTAATGTAGTTAAAAAAAGAATATGTAGTTAATGGTGAATCTTGTGGTAAAAGACTGCCAAGCAACACAGTCATTTTTGTGTTTGTACTTAATAGGATCTAACAGGAGCAGTGGGCTTTGGCTCCACCTAGTGTCATACATTCAGAAGACATCAGAATCAATAAATTTCACCCATCACACTCACATGATTATCACACTGAGCAGTCTCTCCAAGATCTTTGGAAAGTATTTTGTTTTTGTGCTTATTTTAGAACAGCGAGATCTTGCCAAAGAGACAACCAGACAGGATTGGGAAACCCCAAAAAAACAACAACATATGACTGACCATTTTTCTTGTCAAGCATCAGCTACCGATATGGCTTTTCTCTCAAAATATATGAAAGAGTTTTAAAGAACATCCTCTGAACTAACACAACACATGCCTGATAGACTGAACACACGAGAAGTAAAGATTAGAAAGTTAAAGAAGAGTCAGCAGCACCGTGAGCTTATTGTTTTTAAGATCAGCCGTTTGGCTACTAGGCGCAAATTGTAGTCATGTACTCCTGAGGCCCGTTTCACCAGATCTGCAACATGAGATCATTTCCCTCTTTCACTCATTTTGAAATATTTATCTAAATACATATTAATTCTAGGACCCCGGGCATGAGCTTGCCAGAGCCCTGTAGGACACGTCATTTTTCTGTTATTCGGGAGCGACAATTTATTGTTGCCGTAACGCGTAAACTGCATGTAAGCAAATAGCTTTTGTGAAATGGGCCCCAGGACGATAAGTGGAACTGTCATTAACTGGTTACCATTTAACTACGTGGCGTCAGGTGAGCCAGTGTGAGTTTAGTGGCTTAATGACATGAGAAGGATTTTGCAATGTGTGTTTTAATTTTTGTATTTTATTTTAGTTTTTTTTTTGCAATTTTGCCATGAAAACACAATTTTTGGGGCGGACTGTTCACGAATAGATAACTGAGGCTTGTTTTATGTTGCATTAGTACTTCTGTGAAAACTGTAAAAAGGTTCAAATACTTCTTTGTCTGGCATGTAATCCAGGATATTGGGGATTCACATTCTTACATGCACGAGTGCACTTTACTACCACTCATTGTACGTCATCTAATAAGCACAACTATATTATTGAATACGACCTTATTCTTTTATCTTTTGTACCTGTTTCTTTTGTCCTGTGGTTTACTGTATATGGAGAGAATGACAATAAATTCTACCTTGACCTTTCTGTGATGAGCTAATACCAAAACTTTAGGGTGAAATATTACTTTGACCAAGCCCCTTAATGTATCAAAGATTCAGCTTAATACAGCTGAGTTATTTCTCAGCTAAATGGTGTTGTTGGGACACCATCAAGCTCCTTCTTCTCCTCATCACACAGCACATTTGTTTAGCGACACTCCTGTCACTGACCTGTTTCTGGGGAGCATCGGAGGTCGAGCTGTCCTTCTCAGGAGACAGAGTTTGAAACAAGAATCCTCGGCTGTTTCTGGGCGCCAGAGGATTCCCCTCTGAGATCGAAGCCAGCTTCTGGAGGACGGAGTGAGGCTGACTCAGTAGTGACCCTCTCCTCACCTGGAAGAAATCAATAAAACATAAATCTTAGATTGACCTTGTAAAGATCACAGGGACTACATAATGATCTTTGTTGGTTAAATATTTAATCCACCCACACCTCTCATTCTGCACCATTTTGGACCCTTTACAGTGAGGTTTTTGTTCAGTAGAAGTCAGTACACGGCAGAAAACTGATCTTTATTCTCCACTGGCCACACTAGCTGCTCCTCCAAAAGCCACTAACACACTAAATCCTTACACTTGATGGCTACCTGTCTGTCATAGTGGCTTGTAGAGAAATTAAACCTTTCAATCACAGCATTTGGCTGATTGTAATGTTACATGAATAAGGTTTTCCAAATGACACGGGAAATCAAGTTATAATCATACTGAAAGAAGTCTCAATATTTTGTCTGAAAACAATGAGATATGCTCTTAGTGTAAGAGCCAGAAGAAAGGCTTTAGATCTTCACCAACATATTATTATTATAAAGTCAGATGCTACCTGTTTTTGCAACAACAAAAAAATGTTACACAAGAGATACCAGATATGATATCATCAAAATGAAACAGAAGGATAAAAAGTCAGAAAAACAAATAAAACCAAGACTGCCGTTTTAAAGAATTTGGGATGTTCTGCCTCAGTGACGGTGACGTACCTGTAAGGGCTGCGAGGGTCTCTGGAAGGGATTGAGAGATGATGACGTCTTCTTTTCTGGTTGTGGTGCCACAGGGGGCTCTGGTGTGAAAATTTGGATAGTTAGATAGTGGAATAGTCTGAATATAACCTGTCCAGTCTCCCAATATTATGACTAAGAACACGTTAAACTCTTAAAAACACCTAACAAGTCAAATTACCAGATTTCCTTTGTCTCATTGTTACATTTGAAGTCCTGAAATGTTTTAATCGTGATACACTGATATAAATAGGGCTTTTAAATTTAAAATAAATAGTATGATTAATCACAATTACACAGCACCTTTCAAAACAGATCAGTGTTTAAAAAAAAAAGCACATTTATGTCTTAAGTTCACTGGTACAGCAGCACAAATAGTTAAAACGGCCTTTAAATCTGACTAATGTCCTGTTGTAGAGCCCACTTTGTCATTTGGATGTGAGGATGTGAGGTGGACTGTAACAAAAAGTCATGAATATTTCACGTAGCCACTCTGTTTAAGTCGCATTTCTTTTTCTGGGAACACAAGAATGCCACAACTGTCTGGAAACGAACGCTCTGAAGCAACTTGCCATTTAGCAATGACATTACTGGCAGCACTCTCCTCTCTGTGTCCGGTTTGGTTTAGTTTGCTGGGACACATGCCAGCATTTTGGTGCAATCATTGTGTGTGTGTGTGTGTGTGTGTGGCTCTGCATTATCTCCAAAGCTCTGTAGCACATCAGGTGAAGTTACCGACAGTCTTCTCAAGTGACAGCGCTAAGTACATCAAAAAGCGTATCTGAGGAGCTGAGACTCTAAGATTAGTTTCTCTCTGCTAAAAATCTGGGAACAGTTAATCACACCTTCATCACTTCAAATCTGGACTACTGTCACGATGTGTTCCATCTTTGCTATATAAGACTATTCCTGCGAGTATTATTGGATAAAAACACGCCTGGGTGTTTTTAAAGTCATGGGACTCTTCTTGTGAGGCCGACCTTTTCTCTGCAGAGTCTTGGCAGTCAGTTTCTTGGCCAGCTTCATAAAATGACTGTCCTCCTCTCCAATCTTCTCATCATCTGCATCCAAATCTTCCCCTTTCTTGGCTTTCTGTTCAGACTGCGAGGAGAGACACAGAGAAGGGAATGAAGACAAAATAACAACACCCCCTTGCAGAGGAGGGGGATGACTCAACCACATGGGTCTTGAACGCACGCACATTTTGCTTTTCTTTGTATGTTTACAGGGATGACTCTCTATTTAAGCCTGCAGTGAATTTAAAAAATGTAGAAGAATGCTCTTAACAAACCCTACCTGTTCTCTGAGCCACTGTTCTCTCTCCAGTCTCTCTTTCCTCCTCTGGACCTCAGACTGGTCCATGTCTTCATCTTCCTCCTCCTCTTCCTCTGCTCCTGTCCTGTCCGTGTTGAAGCCATCATCTGGAGGAAGAAGTCAAAAAGAAACTCTAAATGGCTTGTTGGAGCAACTTCGAAGGAAGTTTGTAAAATTTAACCAGAAGATTTGATGGACTGAAAGTTTTTATATTAACAGTCATTTATTGTTGCGTTTTTTTTATTACCAATTCCATATAGTTTATTTAAACTTATAGCCTTTGATTGTATTTAGTTTTGTGACTAACTGTTTACTTTTTCTATCTCTAATTGAAATAATATGTAGTAAAATAAACTTTAACTTAAAATAAATAGCCATGAATCCCCAACAGAAACATACTACTTGGGTTATGTCTTCTTTTAACAACAACTGTATAAAATTGAATCAAATTCTAAATTCAAAATGAATTACCAGTATATGGCATTAAAGTTATATATTCCCTCATCCTGTAAACTCACCAATATTTTTCCAACGGAAGCGGCGAGCTCGTCCCGGGCCATCAGAGTGCAGGTCACCGTCAGCTAGGTAACGCTCCTGGTAGAGCCTCAGACGGCGCTTGTCATCGTCCATTATCTGCTTCCTGTAAGAACAATGTCAAAGGAAATTTTACATTTTCATCTCTCAGTTTAAACCATTTAATTTCAGATACAAGATATCCAGCTGCATTTTTACTACAGGATATTCCTATTGTGATTGGAGCAACGGTGGAGGAAAGCTTGGGATAAACCTGAAGTCTAGCTGAAACCTGCAGAGACTGGACAAACCACACACAGTTTCTGACAGTCAGGAAGGAGCATAAACCTCACAAAGTAAATACACTAGACAACACACTGAACGGCTGGACAGTAACGACTGGATTTCACGTGGTAGACAACCCCACAAATCCTGCAAGAACAGCAATTGTTGCGTGTTCTTGTACCAAAACAAACATGGACAGCAATCAGCAGCTCGCACTGTTTATATGCTGTGCACTTTGCTTCGAAAAGGCCAAAAAAGGAAGAAAAAAGTACAGGTTTGGCTGAGATCCTCTACTCTCCAGTGCACTCTCACACTATAAACCTTTTTGGTCACCATTCTTCTTCTTCTGTTTATTTACCGGTATGTCTCTCTCAGGCAACACACAGCGTCATTGGTCACCGGTGTCAGTTGCAAATATCAAACATGTTTTAAAAAAATCTTTATGAGAACGACTGACAGTGACTGGATCTGCAGAATCTTTAAATATCAAACACTACATGATTTTATCTGTTTACTTTCAACACCAGCTGACCCAGACTGGAACAGACCCGATCTGATCAGTCCTCACACCCAAATCATATGCAGTCGTAATGCGTGTCCCCGCCTTTGACCAAAAAAAATTCTATTTGCTCAACTGATTATTTCAACACAGCCTCGTGACAAATCTTTACTGAATTGTACAGAAACAAAAGGCTCCAGATGGAATGAGATCTGTTACTCACATGTGGATCTTGTTGACCTGGTCCTGCAGCTCCTCATCAGAGGGAAGGTCTTCAAGAAGCTCCTCTTCCTCGTATTCGCTCCCCCTGTCTCCGTCCTCGTCGTCGCTGCCCAAGTCACTGCCTGACAGCTCAGCTTCCGAATCCAAGTAGTCAGCCAAACGCCTGTGAACGGGATGCAAGAAACTATTAAAACCTGTGCTACAGTCTGGATTATCTGATGAAAATGACTAATCCATTTCCTATAATGTCAAACACCAAGAGATGAGTATATAACATTAGTTTTGTATGCATGGAAACATAAATAAAGTTTTATTTGAATCTACACTTACATTTTCTTCTTTTTCTTAACCCGGCGTGGTGCGAACACACCCTGCATCTCCTCCTCTTCTACATCATTGTCCTCGTCCTCACCGCCATCTGCCTCGTCCTCCTCTTCACCTTCATCCTCTCCCTCCTCCTTTTCCCCTCCACCATCCACATCATTGTCCTCCTATAGACCCACAATTCACTTGTCATTTGCATCATGAAGAAAAACATCCAGTACGTTATTCGTACATGAAGAGAAAAGACAACGAGACATGAGTTGACAATCTTACCTGTTCACTATGACTTTCCACATCTGACAGAAGCCGGAACTCGCAGTCCTCTTCCTCCTCCTGCTGCTCTTCCTCCTCTGGTTTCCTTTTACTTTATACAGAAAAACCACTATGAGAATCTTACACTGCATATAAATATTCCAATTAATATTCCTTTAATCCTTAATCAAAAAGGGAATAAAGTAATGAGTGAAAAAGAGGGAACAGAGACAACAAGGAGAGCAGTTTCGTAAAGTATTTCAGGTCTTTGTACTGTACCTGTCTTGTGCTGGTGAAGCCGTGCGAGCAGAACCTAAAATTGGCAGAAAAGGAGACAAATCTAAATATTATAAAAATAACTGGAAGGAAAACATTTCAAAACATACAAACGTAAATTGTAAAAGGACATATGGACACAGTCATCTCAACTATAGATCCTTGAGGTTCCTCATAGTTTATCAGGGTCTTATTGACGAAGTTATCTGTTTAACTTCTCTTCACAATAAGATCTACTGTTTGGTTTTCAATGACTTAAACTCTGAATAAATGAAAAGGTCATAAGGGAGTTACTAGCCAGACATGTCTCCAGTGTTAACCTGTCTGCAAAACAGATTTTGTACACTGTAGGTTATTTTGACCTTAGCTACTTTCAAATCAAATACACTGTACGAGTGTTCTCATAGAAAAAAAGAGGGGACAGCACACACTCCTTTACCTGGACTAGGAAATTTCCCTGAGCACAGCCCCAGCAGCTGATCCATGGTATTATCAGATTCTTCATCCTGTCCTCTCTCCTTACTCTTGTCCGTCTCCATCTGCTCCTCTCCTGCCTGTGTTGGTGGAAACGCTCCAGAGCACAACCCAAGCAGCTCGTCCTCCTGCGTCGCTCCGAGGCCTCCAGCCCGACTCGAGCCGCTCTCCGCTGCCGTGAAAACACCCGAACACAACCCCAACAGCTCCCCCATGTTGGCATCCATTGCGTTTTCATCCAGGCTGTCCAGGATCAACTGTCTCTTGTGGGAGCGAGGAGCACCGGGGCGCGGCCCCACGTTAAGGAAGCCGTCTGAATCTAGTAACTGGGAATGGGTGTCGTCCTCCAGAGAGAAGCGACCTTGGGAGTCTCCTCCCAGACCAGGGCCAGAAGATGCTCCACCCAGGGGCCCCGAATCTGCTCCTGGGGATGGAGGTGCATACAAGTCTTGGGAGTCTTCAACAGGGAGGCAGAGAGAGGGCTCGGAGAGTTTGCCTGAACTCTGATGGGAAAAAAAAAAGATGAAGACTTAAACCACTTCATTTTGAAGCAAACAAGATCTAAAGGCTGAAAGAATTTTCATTGTGTTTCTTTATTTTTCTTTGTTTGTATATATATACACAAACTTAATATAAACAGGAATACATTTTTATTTAATGTAATCCTGTTTATCTTGCCTTCAGCTTTTATGGGAATCTGTACTTTTAGCTTCCTACCACTTTTTTAATGCGCAAACAAATAAATAATAATGGATTTTTCTGTGTGCCTCATCAATTTGACTGAACTGAAACACATTTGTTTAAGCCTGAGCAGGTGTGGGAGAATTCAAACCCTGTAATGATGTCATTTTTTTTATGCTCCAAGTATTAAACAAACTGAAAAACCTTTAATCTTACCTTGGAGGCAGAGCCGAGGAAGCTGGGCCTGAAGAGGCAGGGAGAAGGGGAGCGGAAAATGGAGGGGATGCTTCTTCCTGTGGAGCGCTGATGATTGACCGGCTGGTAGGAGGTTATCATGGATCCTGCAAGCTCAAAGCTGCTGTTGTGGCTGTTGTCCTTCACCAGGGACAGAGAGTCGTCCTCTTCTGGAGATTAGAAGGATGAGAGCGTTAGAAAAGAATGCTGTTTATTGTTTATTTAAAGCATTTTCTCTCATTATTGGCTAATGATAACTATACATTAGTCTGTTTTGAGTGTAAAAAGTAGAGACAAACTGAATGAGGTCTTTCGCTCTACCCACCCATCTTATTGCTGCTGTCCTGTCCAGAAGGACCAGACCTTCTTACACCATCACTAAAAAGGAAAACAGTGCATGTGAAGCTTTATATATACACAGAGTAAACATACAGTACATACAGATATTAAAGTACAAAAATGATCTCTAATAACCCTGATGGCAGACAGGTCAATTGGCCATTTTTCCTAATTAGGACAACCAGGTAATGAATAAGTAAGTGAGACTTAATGGCCACACTCATGGTTAGTCAATTTAAGGCAGTTTTATCATTTACTTTATAAAAAAGGTCTAGAGTCACAAAGACACATACAACCAGAAACTCTAAACACACTTACCCGGTGCGAGAGCAGGAGTTGCCGGGGAACAGCATGAGTGTGCCATCTGTGTTAACTAGGTCAGGAGTTGGCGAGGGTCTGTGCAGTACCAGAGGAGAAGGGCTCCTGATACTCTGGGCCACACTGCCTTCCTCCTCCTCCTCTTCTTCTGCCTCACCATCATCACCTCCCAGTAAGTCATCTACATTCTGGTAAAAGAGAAGTTCAGGCTTGAGGCGAGTACAAAGGGATAAAAGCACAAGTGCGTATAAAGTAATTTGATGGTTCCAGAGAAGCAAGAAACAAACATCCTCTTACCTCTTCTATGTCAGACTCATCTGTCATGTCTTCCTCCTCCTCTTCCTCCTCCCCACAGTCTTCGTTGTCTAGGCGATTCAGCTCGGCCTTGCGTGCCCTCTCCTCCTTTCTCCGTTGGGCCATGGCGAGCTGCAGGTGCTGCTTCAGAGTCAGCAGCTTCGCTCCTATGAAAAGAGGGACAGAGGAGGCTATTAATGTCGGGAAGCAAATCAACCACGGCCCTGAACCTGAAAAGGTTTATGACTCCTGTTTGTTAATGTTTCTAAAAGAAGTCAATAATCTGCCCCTGTCTCCCTGTCTGAAATACACCCATTAAAATTCTCAATTTTTCCAGAAATCCTGGATCCAACATGTGTATCCATACCTGGCTTGGTTATTACAGGCTCCTCTGCTCCCTCTTTAACAGTGACAGCGATCGACTCAGTGTGCAACTCTTCCTGGCCAGACGGGGTGCTGTCTTTGCGGATGATGTGGACCTGCATCGTACGCTCTCCTTGAGGGCGTGCGGGCGCCTTGACGTGACGAAGGTATCGCTCCTTCAGGGCCACCACACCTAGTCGAAGAAGAGAGGCAAATACAAGATGTAAATGTAATAGAAGAAGGGTTTATTCTGCCTTATGACACATTCTAACTCTTGATTTTTTGTTCTTCTAACTTGGCGGAAATCCTAAAAGAATCATCACTCACCAGGGTTGAGCTGCGGAGGCTCAAGCTGAATAAAGGCTCCATCATCTGGACACAATTTGGCGACAGGAGGGGGGTCCAGTCCAAGCTTCTTCAGTATGGCCAATTTGTCCTTCTTGGGTTTGATGGGTTGCTGTGCTGAAGGCTCTGGATCAGCACTCCCACACTGAGCGGCTGAAGGCTCCACCAAAGGCCCAGATATGGGCTCTTTTTGCAGGCCTTCAGAGTCAGACATTACTGCAGTCTGGCTTTGTTCCAAGGGTGCAGGAGATGTTTCTTCTCCAGAGTCAGGAGCAGGTTTCACTTCCCCATCTGTTGTGACTGACTCCTGCAGACTCTCTGAGAGGTAAAGCATCGGCCCAGATCCCTGGTCGGGATCCAGGCTCGCAGCAGCTTCTCTGGCCCGGTTGAGGCTCTCCTGCTGCGGGGACGAGGTGGCGGCGGGATGAGGTATGGGCTGGATCTGAGTGGACGACAGATCCAGGGAGGGAGAAGAGTCCTGCTCAGTGGATGACTGCAGGGGATCACTGGGTGGGTTGGTGGGAGGTGGAGCTGATGGTGTCTCCAACATCACAGCAGAATACTTTGTTGATCTGAAGAAAATAAGATTATTATTAATTAGTATGTTTATTACAGCAGCCTTGAAACTTTTGATTGTGTGTGTAAGACAGAAATAAATGTAAAATGTCTGTAAGGTAAGCAGTCTATTATAAAACCAGTAAAATTATGACAACAGATGGTCATTTTTGGCCAGTGTGGCTAGCTGGTGTCCTGACGCATGTGTATCATCTGTTATGTTTGTCTTTACTTCAACAACGCCATAGCAGGACCCTCTGGTCTGGCTCTCTTCTTAAAGAACTGGTCGATGGTCTTCGGCTCGGGGATGTGGTAAGGCAGGCCAAGTGTAGACTCTGCAAAGACAGAAGAACGTGTCAAAGATGGAAGACATGAAACACCTCTTATAAAGTCCACACATTTTAAATTATGATTAAAAAAAACAAAACTACACCATCTTGAGGTTTAATTGGCAAAACCAAATCAGAAGTAATTATCAGAAAACAGATATAAAAGCCAATAGAAATGTTTCTTGTAAACTGACCTCTGACCAGCCTCTGAGACTCACTGTGGAGCTGCTTCATTGCATCTTTGCTGGCGCGTGCAGCTTTCCTCTCCTGAAAACATCACACATATTGAGAATGAAACAGCTTTTTGGTATTTGGTATTAATTTGATAGTATTTGGAATAAATTCAAGCATTTTGGCACTGCATACCACACGCTGGGGTTTCTCTGGTGCCTCCTCATCTTCCTCCTCTTCCTCATCGAGGAGAGGATCCTGCAGCAATATTTAACACCGATTACACAAAGGGCTAGAAAACATCTGCACACTGCCATACCTAACATGGTGCCACTCTTTTCACCAGAATTTCATCAACTTTAACAAATTCTTTCACCAGTATCATGTGTACCAATCAGCTGAGCACAGTGATAACAACAAAAATCAAGAGTTTAAATTCCTGCTAAAGCCTTTGACGTATAAATACAGTGCTCCTTTTGATCCCGAAGAAAAGCTAAAACTAACTTAAGTCAGAATAAATAATGTTGAAGTATTGAATGAACAATTCCAATTGCAAACCGTCATCTTTTTTGTACCTTGTGTTTTTTCATCTTTTGCTTGACAGCAGCTCGGATGGCCTCCAGAGACTCTTCTTCCTCCTCTTCCTCATCGTCCAGACCAGTGTCAAACAGGTCTGTGTCGCCCAGCGGACAGCCACTGTCATTCAGGGCCCGAGGGAGAGGCGTGTTCTGAGGAAATGGGCACAAAGTTGCCTTTACTTATACAACATAATCCACATCAAGGGTTCTTATTCTATAACAATCACTTGATTCTGCTTAGTCTGACATTTCAGTTTATTTCCAAAATGTGGTACATTGTGTAGATGTTAAAGGTGTAGTCTATGATTCTGGAGAAAGCCAAACAAATACACGCCTCCCTTCAGTGCTCCTTCAAACTCGCGCGAGTAACACACAGCATTAGTTTGTCCTGTGCAAGAGCACGAGTTGTGACATATTATACCGAAGTGTTTAGTGGAAACGCGGCTAAAGCATTGGTATTTGACGACCTGGTTTGGTGGCTCTACCCGAGTCGCTCTCTTTGTTTCCTGTTTACAGACCCAGGGCTGTGTATGAACACCGAACTGTTTTTTCAGCGCACACACAGAACGGAAAGCGAGCAGACCGTGAGGGGATATTCACTGAATTTGACAAAAACTACACCTTTAATTCCTTAATCTGATGATTTGGGTGTCCAGTGCAATTTTACACACACACATTACTGAATCCTCATTTACATAAAGATTATTCCTCATGGATACAAACATCAGAATGTGAAACAAAGATCTAAATACGTAGAAAATATTTAGTGACACGTACAGCTTCTCTATGTTATTCAATTGTTCAAGGTTTATGTGCCGTTTCCAAACTTCTCATGATATAGAAGTGGCCACAATTTTTGCACACATTTTCAGACTAGGCTAGAGGAACCTTGACGTACCAAACACCATGTACAAAGAGTTCAGCAGCATAAGAAGGAAAAAACACCACAGAGTGAAAAAAGGCCAAGCTGCACTAACCTCATTCCTTTCAGAGAACCTCTCTTTCTTCTTCAGTTTTTCCACCGCTTTGCTACGCTTCTCCTTTTTCTCCTGATGCCTCTGGCTCTTCTCTCTCTTCTTCCGTTCCTTCATCGATTTCGCTTCCTTCCTCGCCTCCTCCTGTTGCTCCTCCACTTCTCCAAGGTTGTCTTGCTCAGGCTCACTGTCTTCGCTGTCGATGGGAGCACGGCTTATTCTCTTGCTCTTCTGCGCCCCCCTCTCTTTCCTCTCACCCTTCTCTTCTGCCCCTCCGGTCTCCATCTCCTCTCCGCTGGAAGCAGATAAGACGAGTGCTTCGGCCATGTGAACGCTGGTCTCCGCAGCTGCCTCCTCTTCCTCACTGTCACTGTCTCTGATGGCATTACGATGAGGCTTTCTGTGAACTGTGATCTCTTCGTCGTCATCAGAATCTGAAAACAA
>NTHP01000098.1:634700-649320 GCA_003416845.1 Oplegnathus fasciatus
GGGGGGGGGTTTGTTTTGTCTTAGATATTGATGATTTTGAAATGCCAATTGTATCTGTAGCTATCATAACCACAGACTGTTGACAAGGGGCAAGATTTTTTAGATTCTAGTAAATGGGGTAATGAGAGAAACAAAGCTTTTTGTTTTATTGCAGTGAGAAACTGCATGGCCATTATTTATTTATGTTGTCACTGGAAATATTGTTAAGTTACTGGTATGTCTGTGTTTTTGGCTCACCATCCTGTTGTCCTCGTCTTGTAGGGAAGTGGTGGATACCATGGTGCGGCACTTCAAGATGCAGATCTTTGGAGACCGACAGCCTGGCTACGATGGGAAGAGGAACATGTACACAGCACATCCACTGCCAATCGGGAGAGACAGGGTTGGTATTTCAAACACTTGACCCTTGTGTCATCAGCATGTACACGGATTCATTTGTGGGTCTTTTGTTTCAAAGACAAACCAATTCATCAAGGATTCTGTCTGTGTTGCTCTCTTTTTTTCAATCCACTGTGCCCTTGGGTATTTATTGCCTGTCTCTCCCCCGTCACCTGTTCTTCAATCCATTTCCCTCCGCTCATCTTTTGTTTCTCTCCTCTTCCCCTCCCTCTGTGTCCTGTATTTTAATCTTTAGGTGGATCTGGAGGTGACTCTGCCTGGTGAGGGGAAAGATCAGACGTTCAAGGTGTCTTTGCAGTGGGTGTCTGTGGTCAGTCTTCAGATGCTGCTGGAAGCCCTGTCAGGTCACCTCAACGAGGTCCCCGAAGACTCCGTTCAGGCTCTGGATGTCATCACCCGGCATCTGCCTTCCATGAGGTACTTGTCACCTCTGCCTTTTCAGAAACACACCACCCACATCTTTTTAATATCTGTTGACAGAGTTATTGCTTTTCATCTTTTATTTGTCTGTGTTACTTAATTAACCTGCCGTCTTGTGTCTTCCTGATCAAATCATTTAACACAGTATAATTGTTGTGTTTGGTGCCTTTCTTTGGATATGTTGTCATGATTTCCCTGATTATATTTGTGTCCATCTCTAAATGGATTTTCAAATCTGTTGACTTTGATTTGGACAGCTATCACATCACACCAAAATCGTGACACTACTGAAACAATTCACTGCACTCTGTTATACCCAGACCTTCCTTTGGTATTGGTAACTTTGTGTGGGTTTAGACTACTTACTAGATTGCTTCATGACACACAGATTATTAAGTGCACATTTCCAGACACACTTGTTAGATTTAACACCCTTTTATGTTACTTTGCAAACCTTTAGCCAACATAAAATTAGTCTCTTAAGTGGTCCTCTTGTGCTTTTGCTGTCTAATCTGATTCAGAGATCAAAATGATTGACTAACTGACTAATTTGAAACTTCATCTGGCTGATTATTAAATAATAATCTTGTGGACATATCATTAATCGAGGTGGTTTGAGTCTATGTTGATTAATTTGGTCCGTTATTGGTCGTCTGTGTTTTTTTTTTTTAACACAGGTATACTCCAGTGGGGCGTTCATTTTTCTCCCCTCCGGAGGGCTATTACCATCCTCTGGGTGGAGGCAGGGAGGTGTGGTTTGGTTTCCATCAGTCTGTCCGTCCTGCCATGTGGAACATGATGCTCAACATCGATGGTAAGACGTGTGTGGAGCTGATCGGCTCCAGTTGTGATTTGAATTTGCTTTGAGTACATTTATTTAAAAACCTCAACACAGTGATTGGTTATTGATATATGGCTATACCTGTTGTACACATGATCAGTGATTGATTGTGTGAAAACTCTTCTTTCTATGCTTAGACTGTAACAGTAGACTTCCATAACTGCATCTACTGTCACGAGTAATGGTTACATACATAAGAAAAAAAGACAGATACGTGAATGAATACATACCTGAGTTTAATTCAGCTACATCTCAACTAAAAGGAGTAGTCGGGACATCCAGAGCCTGAAATCTGTGACACAGCAAACTGTTTCGTATTTGGCAGTTGCTCCTGGTTTTAGTTTGTACTCCATTTGAGTCGTAGCTTTATGTTTCCAATCAGTTTATGTTTCCTACACACTTCATATTGCATTATCGGCTAGCAAAGAAGGCAGCAGGAAAATAAATATATAATTAGTGAAGTGGAGGGGAAGATACGCAAGGTTGAACCTGGCTCAACTTTTGCCGCAACACAATGCGACGTCATCCGGCAAGGAGGTGCTGTGGCCAATCCAATGCATGCAAGGCACATTCCTGGTATACTGCTCTGTAATGTGAACGCTGCATTTCTGCTGTTAACCTCTCGGCCGTTGCAGTGAAGGATAAAATGATTGCTGCCATGATGACTTTCCCATGTTATCAAAATCCCAACCTCGTACTTTAATATTTATAAACCATGCTGTGTTGGGGCATCTGATAAGCCTTTAAACTTCTATCATTCAAATTGAACTTCTGCGATTGTATTCCATTGTCTCTCCAATACCTGAAACAACATGCCCCCAACTTATTTTTTTGGATGTTTTCGGTCTGAACATCTGTTAAGTCAGTTGAAATTGTAAAACAAAGTATTTCACAACGCATTTTGGCACTAACACCAGTTCCTGAATCTGTTAAGAGTGAAGCAGTAGTTGAGATGTCCGCTTAACACCAAGACCAAAAACACCAACTGTTTTATTATGATTATTATTATTATGAGACTAAGACAGGGACCTATTTTCATATAAAATCCTCTATAAACACAGGCCCTGATGTGTTAACTGGACTGAGATGGTTTGCTTACTTGACAGCATGTTTGATTAAGGCTGCAAGAAGGTGCAAGAAGAAGCTCCCTTTGTTACTGCTGCATCCCCGCTTCTACAGTTTGGACAGGCTCTGCCTGTGATATACAGTGTCATGGACTCGTTTGGCTTGCTTGTTGTTATTGATTTATGGGACTGATGTGCTGAATAATGCCGTATCTGTTCTACCCTTCAGTGTCAGCCACAGCTTTCTACCGCGCTCAGCCTGTGATAGAGTTCATGTGCGAGGTGCTAGATATACAGAACATCAACGAACAGACCAAACCACTGACCGACTCGCAGCGTGTCAAATTCACCAAGGAAATAAGAGGTGAGCTCTCAATATCAGCGCACGCACACACAATGCGGGAGGGCATGGAGGGCCAGCATTAACAGACATACACACTTTATATACACAACTTCTGTGACTCACTGTGTATTGAATTCACCACAGAGATTACTGTAAGGTGTGGGCCTGCAAGGCACATGCATGTTTGTTTTTATGCAGCGTGTAAGAACCAAAGAATCTACACCCACTCCTGACACATAATCATGCTGCATACACACTACACATACACACTGCTCAACCTACACCAATACTGAACACTTGTTCTTAACCTCAGGGTAACAAAAGATTGTGTTTCTGCCTTTGAACAGAAACTAGGCAAATCAGAAAATATGTGCATGATATTCACACAAGTGTTCATAACAAATCTCCCGAGTAAAGCTGTGCTTTTATTCATAACTGACAGAATTCTTTAATGCAGGAAAATATTGCTATTCCAAGCAGCTCCAGTCTCACTTCTGTTATTGTAAATATACAAAGAACCACCAAATAACCTTGTAGGAGATGTCATTTTGAGCCATTTTGGTATTTTAACTGCATATTTTCTTCAGCAGACACTCGTAAGCTCTCTCAATTCTCCTTTTTGGTTTGTGTTTCGAGCCGAGTTGTGACAAATGTGTAAAGGGAAACTGCAGAGAGCTGAAACACCCTGTACACAATCGGCTGCCTTGTCAGCATTTATCTTTATCATGGCCTGAAAACAACAGTGGAGAAACAGAGTACGATTCCAACTCGCTAAATTTAAAGATATCAAAATATTGGAAATTGCAGTTGGTGTGGAAAACGGTACTGCTTCTTCACATGATTCCGTAACAACTCTATCTTGTATGGTTTTAAACAGGCTTGAAAGTTGAGGTCACACACTGTGGTCAAATGAAGAGGAAGTACCGTGTGTGCAATGTAACTCGCCGACCTGCCAGCCACCAAACGTAAGTGTCATTGACTCATCAGTTTGTTGACCCTCATATGTCAGCAAGGGCAACATTGTATGTGTAGTGTAAAAAGTCACAACATGGTAAGACCTTGTAAATATACAATTAATGCAAATTTGGTCATATTTTCCTTTTGTGTTTTTGTTTTACATACTTGTGTGGACTTCTGTGTGCTTCGCCCACATTTTCCATTTATTCACAGGTTCCCCTTACAGCTTGAGAACGGCCAAGCCATGGAGTGCACAGTAGCTCAGTATTTCAAGCAGAAGTACAATCTGCAGCTCAAGTATCCACATTTACCCTGCCTGCAAGTGGGGCAGGAACAGAAGCACACCTACCTTCCCCTGGAGGTGAGAAAGAGGCTGTTTTGATGCTTAAATATCATTATTTTAGTTGAGGGTTACACAAAAAAGCCTCTCCTCTCCAATGGTAACATTCTCCCTTTTAATTTCCCATTGTTGTTCCTCTTATCTGATTGATTTAGTTTAATTAATTAAACGTTTCTTCCTGCTCTGTAGGTCTGTAACATAGTAGCCGGCCAACGCTGTATCAAGAAACTGACAGACAACCAGACATCCACCATGATCAAAGCAACAGCTCGCTCAGCCCCCGACAGACAGGAAGAGATCAGCAGACTGGTGAGTGCTGTTTTCCTCTTGGGGTGGGAGTAAGAAAAGCAACTGGAGCTGCTGGTATTTGGTTGTTTTTTCTTTCAGGACCTGTAGTTTTTCAGTTGAAGCCACTGCTATGAACCCAGTTGCACATAAAGACAAATCAGCATTACAACTTTTTTAGTTCTTTGTCATTCTTTAATCCCATTTTTGTCTTTTCTTTACAATTCTGATTTCTTCTCTGCAACCATCCTCCAACTACTCTTTTACCTTCTCCTCCTTTCCTAGGTCAAAAGTAACAGCATGGTCGGGGGCCCAGACCCTTATCTGAAGGAATTTGGCATTGTGGTGCACAATGACATGACAGAAGTGACGGGACGTGTTCTCCCAGCACCCATGCTGCAGTATGGGGGCCGGGTGAGTACAGACACAGGGAGGGACTGTGGCAGGGTGAGTACTGGGCAAGGGCTGCGCTCTGGGGGTGCAAGCCTGTCGGGGAATGCACATGGTGGGGGGCATCGCAGAGTGAATGCTGGGAGATGGGGGAAGATCCAGGTTTGCAGAGGTCAGTCATCAGAAGGCTGAGCAAATTTATAATGTGGTTGATTGTTGATAATCGAATACACATTATCATTCTTTGATTGATCAGTGGATTTCTAAGCAAAATTGAGATTGATCAATATTGAAATACTTAAAAATGGCTACTGTTTGAGCTAATGTTTTTCACTAAATGGTACAGAGTTGCAAAGTGGGATGAGCTATTAAAATCCCTCCACATTTCCCTCGTTTGAAATCTGTGTACATCAAAACGTAAGATGAGAATTACCATTTTTAAAGTTTATTTCGGTAAGAGATTTTCAATCACTCCTCCGATTTTGCAACTCTATATACTGTATATCACCCAGTCAATTAATTGGTGCTGTAAGTTTAACTCCTGCTGTTAATTCAGGTGGTGACTAGATATAGTAATCAACCTAAATATATGCAGATCTGTAAGACCTGGAACTTGCCCCATGTTATAATCCTGTGGTGCATCTCTGCAGTCTGTTAAGTGCATGTCTTCAGATACTCTTTCCCTTCACTGACACAGTATGCAAATATTATGGTGTATGTAGAAGAGGGCTCGGGTTATCACCTGTTGCATTCAGTAGTGCCTGTGTTAGTGGAGGAATGGAGATGAGGAGCAAGTCACTGCGGACTGCTGAGATTCACCGACTGAATCTCAAATCAGCCGTTTCGAGAGATCTGATTGGATGGTGAATGCAGAAGAGAAGAGTAAACATTTTTGAGCAGACCTATATGGATCTGACTGGCAATCATTTGCATCCAGCTTGTCAACAGAAGACGTAACTGGAAGCATTTTTTCTGGACAAGAAATTGGCCTTTACCCATTTTTATTTTGACAGAAATACAGACCTTTTACTCCTGCATTACTGCCTGGTTGCCAGCTGTGAGAGGCTTGAATTGGGATTCAAGGAGTGTGCGTAAGGTGGGAAGAATGGATGTGCTGCCAACAGGAGGGCGATAAGACTCGTAGCCACCCAGCATTAACGTAAAACCTGTCCGAAAGATTCACTTTTAAAGCCTGTGGAGTGAATGTGACTTTATCTCCCATCTGAAAATGAAAAGGTTAATATAAATACTACAGGTGCTGGAACATAACACCCCATTCAGAGGCAGCGTTCAATGATTCTGCTAAGATAAGATGAAACTTTAATGATCCCTGTGGGGAAATTGGTTCAGGGTGTGGGCCAGCTTTTCCCTTTTACTCTCTGCTTCATTTACAATTGTTCTTTGCAGAATTACAGCAGATTGTTGCTTGAAAAAAATGCTCTTATGTGCCAGTGCCAAGCTTAAATCCCTTTTATTGGCTGCCTGAACTATACCTTAGTTTATTTACACAAGATCCTATCACTACACTCTCTTTCTGAAAGGCTTGGCCAATTGCCTGCTGGGATATCGAGTCTAATCGGCTTCCAGTGAAATACCCTTAAATGTAGACTGAAAGCTTTTCCCATTTGAATGAATGAAATACTTGCACCTTTCATTTTAAAATGGCATACTGATGTTGGTGGACATACAGTTGCATCAAAGTATTCACAGAAACAAAAATGAATGCTCCCGAAAGTGACTGTATGTACAACATGTCTGATGGGAAGAGCAGTAGTCTATTTCCTGTGTAACATGCACTGTGATTAAGTTTTTATATTACAGACCTGTAATCATTATGGTAGTTTTAAATCCTGAAACTTTGATCATGTTGAAGATTTTTTGAGCCGATCTTGTAGTGAGATGGAGAAGCTCTTAACTTTTCTTGGCATACCACTCACAAAAAGTTCATTGTGGTCACTTGTTTTAGAGAATAAAAGCTCTTAATGGCCTTTAGCAAATCTCGTTAGCTTAATTGAAAGCCACTGCCCTTTGAATTTATATTCACAACCGCACTTGAAGCACTCACCTCATGATGTGTCTTTGAATAGATACACTACTCTTGGTTGCTGTTCATGTCAGGACTCCTGATACAGAAAGCTATAAAACCAGGATATTTGTGTGCAATAACAAATTGAGCACTTATCTCTTCTAAATAAGTGTCTTAAAGCTTAGCATAGACTGTGCATGTCTTGTGCAGATTATTACTTGATGCACAGTATACCACGGCACACAGATCATTCTACAGTAAAACTGGTGTAAATGTATAGAACCAGTTTGAAGCCTTTCAATGTGCATAGAATATTTTGATCTGTGTCAAGTTGAACAAACAGTGTACAGTGTCTGTAGGCCAGCTGGGTAGGCTTTTAATGCATTATGTTTGTCTGTATATGGCTGTAAAAATCAAAGTATGGATTGGACTGTAGTACCTTTTGTTTTGGCTCATCCAACCGGGGGGTTGACTAAGAGAGTAGGGACTCTCTCCGCAGAATAAAACCGTGGCCACGCCCAACCAGGGTGTGTGGGACATGAGAGGGAAGCAGTTCTACGCCGGCATCGAGATCAAGGTCTGGGCTGTGGCCTGCTTCGCTCCACAGAAACAGTGTCGAGAGGACCTGCTCAAGTGAGTCATGGCATCGACTGTTGTTTGGCTTTGTAATGAGGCTTGTCCCAGAAATGTACTTGACTTCAGTCAGTCCACCATTTTGGTCCAGACTAAAATATCCAACAACTATGGTATAGATTGGCACAAAACTGTGTACAAACATTCATGGTGGCCAGATGGTGTATCCTAATGACCTTTAGTGATTCACTGACTTGTCCTCTAGCGCCGCCAAGTCCTGAAATTTGGTTCAGGCAGTCGTGTCCCGCTCAGGATGAATTGTAATAACTTGTGATCCTTTTAACTTTTCTTCTGGCACCATCATTAGGTCATATTTTGAATTTGTCCAGTACTTGAGTTTATGATTACATATCTGCAAAACTAACGACATTCCCATCAGCCTCAGTTTTACTTTGTATAAAGAGCTAATTAGCAAATGTTAGCATGCAAACACACCAAACTAAGATGGTAACTATGGCAAACATTATACCAGCTTAACATTTAGTGTTTCACATTTAGCAAAGCACTGCTGTGCCTAAGTAGAGCCTCACAAAGCCCCTAGTGTGGCTTTTAAACTTAGTCTTAAGTTACAACCTACAATTGTCTTGCATGCATTTAGTAAATGTATTTCTCCCTGCTACATTGAATTGTATGTCGTCTGCTTATGCTCACACTGCTGATTTCTGATGAGCATTTAATGGGTTTCAATAGGAGCTTCACTGACCAGCTTCGAAAGATCTCCAAGGATGCTGGGATGCCCATTCAAGGCCAGCCATGTTTCTGTAAATACGCCCAAGGAGCTGACAGTGTGGAGCCCATGTTCAAACACCTCAAGATGTCTTACGTAGGTCTGCAGCTGATTGTGGTCATCCTGCCTGGCAAAACACCAGTCTATGGTAAGAAATTGAAATTCATAATTTTGCATTTTAGTGAATGAAGAAAAGGTAAAAGCTTTTTAGATGTGAGCATGGAACAAAGGAAGGAATATGGAGGAAATTAACTTTTAATTGTAATATTCTACAGGTAATTAGTCTGTTTTTAAACTACATTTTTGTGAGATTGATCTTGGTTTACATCCACAGCTGAGGTAAAGCGGGTCGGGGACACTCTCCTTGGCATGGCAACCCAGTGTGTGCAGGTGAAGAACGTAGTGAAGACGTCCCCTCAGACCCTCTCCAACCTGTGCCTCAAGATCAACGCCAAGCTGGGAGGCATCAACAACGTCCTGGTGCCTCATCAGAGGTCAGTGTGGATTTCGTAATTTCTTCGTTGCAGTCCAGATGGGAGTCTGGAATGCTTCTTGGCTTTGAATATTGTAGATTGGTCGGATGTTTCCAGAATACAAATAGTCCTGGGTAATCATGTGGTTAAGAGCGATCCACGTTGTAGTAATAATGCATCATTTTCATATAAATTTAGCTACTCTTGGCATTTATATCGTCTGGTGCTTAAACTCTGAGAATCATTTTAACTTTGTATAATGATATTTGGATCTTTTTTTTGTCACATAATTTTCTACATATTCGTGCTGGTTTGGAAATTGAATAAGAATTATGATGTACAGGCCTGTGATGCAAAGTCTCTTTTCTTTCCTTTGTGCTTCCTCCTCAGGCCCTCTGTGTTCCAGCAGCCTGTCATTTTCCTGGGTGCAGATGTCACACATCCTCCAGCAGGCGATGGGAAGAAGCCGTCCATTGCTGCAGTGGTGGGCAGCATGGACGGCCACCCCAGCCGTTACTGTGCCACAGTGCGAGTCCAGACGTCGAGACAAGATATGTCCCAGGTAACAGCACCCACCCAGGTAACAGCATCCCGTATATACTTATACTTATTAGAAAGTGACGTTTAGATTTTCATACTATTGATAAACTGTTCATTTGTACTTGTATGATTTGAGTAATTCATTTTAATAATAGTTTTTAGTGTGTTGTAAGTTTGAATGCATCACTTTGGCATCATCCATTCTGCAATATTTCGATTATGTATTTGTAATTTAACATTTTTCTGCTTTTGTTCACAGTTCCCTCCTCCTTTTAAGTCTAAATCAGTTGTTATTGTCTCTTTAGGAGCAGCTCTTTAGCCAGGAGGTAATCCAAGACCTGACCAACATGGTGCGGGAGCTGCTCATCCAGTTTTACAAGTCCACGCGCTTCAAGCCCACACGAATCATCTATTATCGTGGCGGTGTGTCGGAGGGACAAATGAAACAGGTGAGAGACATTAGCGGTATTTGGCAGAGTTTTACCAGCTATTTTCATGCTTATCTCTGCCATATTTTTACCATTTTGGTGTGCAGGAGTGGCAGCAGTTATTCATCATGAGAGGAGGCTGTCAAAACCTTAATTTAAAAATAAAGCTACAAATCAAGTGCCATCAGAAAAAAATTTAAATGCGAAATAAAAACAGAAAGTAGTAGTATATCGGTGTATATCTAGACAACATGTTGCATAAGATACCTTTCAAGTGTGTGTGTTTCTTGTTTTTGTATTTTCAGGTTGCGTGGCCGGAGCTGATAGCCATCAGGAAGGCCTGTATCAGTCTGGAGGAGGATTACAGGCCGGGTATTACCTACATTGTGGTTCAGAAACGTCACCACACCCGTCTCTTCTGCTCTGACAAAGCTGAGAGGGTCAGTAGGAGTTCACTCTACCATCATGTGTGGTATTTAATTTAAGCTGTACTGTATTGTGCGAGTCTTAACTGTTATCTTATTGATCACCACCTGCAGGTTGGGAAGAGCGGTAACGTCCCAGCAGGCACCACAGTGGACAGCACCATCACACACCCGTCCGAGTTCGACTTCTACCTGTGCAGCCATGCTGGGATTCAGGTGAGGGATACACGCTCGCACACTTGTCATAGATGAGGTTTTGTGGTAAATTAAATCTTTCAATTTTATAAGAAATCTAATGCAAATTTGCACCCTGTCAAGTAAACTCCAGTTCTCCAAGTCTGTTTTGCAGTTTTTAAATGGTGTATGGATTTGGCACATTGATTAAAAAAAAATAGAAATTGTGGTTACAACCCATTATTTCAGTGGAAATTGTCTTCAAGGGCAATTTTGCTCTGTGGTTACCACGGTAATGATGCTTAATGACAATAAACGGCATGATTTGGATTCTTCTTTGACCCATCAGATGGTTTGGTGGTTATTTAAAGAGATTACTACCCACAAACTGTCTTTTCGATATAGAACACTTGTCCCCTGTAAATTTAAAAGATGGCTAGAAAAAGTGGAAACAGACACTTGCAGTGGTTTGTGCACATTACAGCATTTGCTTCTTGCTCTTCAATTGGCCCGTAGAACTGCTCTGTCTTAGCTCGCATATTGCTGAGCTGTATGCAGTGCTTCTATAAACATAAAGGAATTCCTGTATACAAATAGAAATTGAGACCAACAAACATGCCTCGGGCAGGTTTGTCAGTTTTGCCAATGAGTGAGCTAGTATAGAGTGTGCAAACCATCGCACCTGCTCACAAGCTTCACACAATCGTTTGAGTTTTGAGACCGAAGAAGTATAGTATATAGCTAGTGTGTTATTCTGAAAATGGTGAATTAAAACATCATGCACTGTATCTGAGAAGAACTGCAGTCGGGGTCCAATGTGTCGCCAAGTAAATACAGTGTAATTTATCACATGGAATTTCATGAAATTATCAGTGCAGTACTGACATGTGACATGTTACGTTCCGCCTTCCCTCAGGGAACCAGTCGTCCCTCCCACTACCACGTCCTGTGGGATGACAACTGTTTCACTGCCGATGAACTGCAGCTCCTCACCTACCAGCTGTGCCACACCTACGTCCGCTGCACGCGCTCCGTCTCCATCCCAGCACCGGCCTACTACGCCAGGCTAGTGGCTTTCCGAGCCCGCTATCACCTGGTGGACAAAGACCATGACAGGTGAGGCAGCCCTGGATATCTGTGATATCAGTGGTTCTGGACCAAATCCAGAGGGATAAAGCATCTTAGTACTGTGTGATAGCATTTTAAATGCTGTCACACAGTACTTTCACTGAATGGATAATGTTTTTGGCAATTATGACTTTATATGAGACAGGAGAGAAAGCTCCAGGATTGTAGAGGCACATGTGTTTCCAGAGACAAGAGACTAAACCACTTACCTACCAGAACACAGCTTCCAATTCCTGTTTTCATCCCTGTACCCTCTATTTCCAGCATTTTTTTTCCTTTGTGATGTGATATCATTCCTGACAGTCAAAGTAAACCCTGCCTTTCTCTGTATTACAGCGCTGAAGGCAGCCACGTGTCGGGCCAAAGTAACGGCCGGGATCCCCAGGCGTTGGCCAAGGCAGTTCAGATCCACTATGATACCCAGCACACCATGTACTTCGCCTGAGCTAGCGAGCACGTCAGCCAGTCCACCCGCGGATTCCCTTTCTTTCTGTCTTTTTATCTCTTATTTGCCAGTCTCTCTCTTCTTCTCCCACATCTCTCTTTCCTTGTAGTCTGTCTCTTTCTCTTCACACTCACTCTACATTTTTCTGAATCTGCACCAAAGCGGTTCTTGGACGGGGGAAATCTGCTGTGTCTTGATGTCCAGCAGGTTTTTTGTTTCAAGGAACAATCTCCAACCAGCGTTCCCAATCGAGCCGCCTTTCAAACCAGCAATCCAGCACTGAGAACCCCGAGGGTTTCCAATGCACAAAAGAAAAAACCAGAAAAAAACTAAAACAAACCATACACACACATACTACAAGTTGAGCCATTATTTTGAGTTTGTTTTTTCTATTTGAATGTCTGCACTCTTGTGTTCGTAAGATACACTGAGCAAGGGAGTGGATTGGCACAATCTGTGTCAGCGCAGCTCTTTAGCTCTCCCAGCTAAGCAGGACTCTTATCTACTTTTACCTCAAAGCCCCTTTGGGCAAAATCTGTCACAAGGTCTTGGGTTTATTGGGTGGTGGGGAGGGAACTCTACAGGAAAAGAGATGGAGGGGAGTCGACCTTTTGAGAATGATATATATATATATTTTTTCCTTTTTATGAGCGTGTGTTTTAACTTTTTCTCCTTTACGGTCTTTTACAAGCGAGGTGACCTGGGTGTCATGCCCATTACTACTTTCCTCCCATCTTAGCGAAGAATACGCTAGTCTGTATGTGTGTGAGTGAGTGTGAGTGTATGTATGTGTGTGTGCGCGCGCGTCTCTGTATATACATGTACTGCTGTATGAGAGTGTGTTTGTGTGTGCATGTGTGTTTCATGGCAGGCCACTGAATTGTAAAGGGAAATCAAGGAGATAACTGCTGTAAATGCCTCAGATTTGTTGTTTTTATATTCACACATACAGTACATATAAGCATATATTTACATCTATAGAGCAACTTTGAGACATATGACTTAAACAGGCCTCATAGAGGCTGGTGTGGGTATTTGTAGCAGTCCTGGGTCGCTTATTAATTGAAATGCTTTGAGATACATTTTGAACACGTGTGTTAGCCTGCTGGTACAAGATGGGTGGGGTTCGCACCTTTTTGGAGCCAGCTGCTCCTTTTGTGCCTCAAAACATCATTGAATCCCGGAAGAAGTAACTTAATCCATTTCAAGTAGTAAGTGAAGCCAGGTCTGACGTGTAGCAGTAGTAACCGTGGTCTGGCCTGTGACTGGCTCAGCATTGGGACCTGTTGAACGGCTGAAGGCATTAAACGCAGAGTATGGTCTTATCAGCCTTTCTGTGTGAAAAGCAGGATCTTATTTTTCTTTGGACCTGATTATCTGAAAGATTATATGACGACACTGCTGGACGTTGCTTTTGTTTTTTTTCTTTTTGTAGTAGTTTGAAGGGCCGGAAACCAACGTAGTTTTTGAGGTCTCCTTTGCTAATACTGGCCAATTCATTGCACTGACCCGGGACGCTAGGCAAGCAACAGAGGGCACTCTCAATCTCTCTTACCTTTATGCATTTATACATACGAATCAACAAAGCAGATTTGTAAAAGTTTAATATAAGATGTTTTGTGGTTATCTTAAAAAAACTGTTGTTTAGAATTAGTAGTTTACCATTGATGTTGTTGTTGTTATCGTTGTTGTCAATGTTGTTACTATTGTGATGAAATTTTAAGGTCGGCAGCAAAGCCAGTTATATAGTTACTAGTGCGACTTCAGGAATAGACTTCTTCAGTTGTTGAGCTGCAGGTTAAGGGGTAGAGCTTTGGGTTGGACATTTTTTTTGTAGCATTCTGGTTAATGGTGAGAAGAAGTAGGCCCCAGGATGGATAAATTCATGCTTCCTCTGTAGGTTCTGATGGGAGTCAAATTTAGCGGCAGATTCCAGGTATTGTGTAGCACTCCGACTGGTGAAACAGATCTGCCGCTGTGTACATCGCTCAGCTGGTATCGGTTGGTTTTGATCAGATAGATGGAGACAATCAGGGATTGTAATCAGAGTGAATCTAGATTAAGGGATTTGTTAAAAAACGGTTTGCGATAGGCAATGAGTTGAATTTTTAGACTTTTTAAAAAACGGTTTCTATTACTCTGTGTGTATTTGAAGTATACCCATCTTAAAGTCTCTGCTATTTGACGGTGTTTGTTTCATATTTTTATGCATTTTTAACACTGGATTAAATGAATTGACAATAAGCATAAGCACTGCCCTTGGACCCCCTTGTACAAACACTTGGCAAGCTGTTACCATGGAAACCGTAGTGACATCAGTGAGGTGCTGTGGTGACAGTTGCACAAGTGGCGCCCCCTGGTGTTGCAATCAGATAAGGATGCAGGACAGGAGGGTTTGGAGAAACGTGTCGACGTTTACGCCTCATCAGGGGGGGACAGCTCAGTGAAAGCCCTTTTGTAATAAACCACCCGTAAAGCAGCAGGTTTACTATGAATGAGTTTGAGCACCTGCCTGTTGAAGGCGTGGGCGTTGGCATCGGCTAGGAGCAGGAAATGAGGAGGGCTAGTAGTGTGTTGGGGGG
>NTHP01000098.1:649327-680614 GCA_003416845.1 Oplegnathus fasciatus
GGGATTGGAAGGGTGTTGTCCAGGCATTGCATGCAATAAGTTTTACTCTTTGTTTAAAGGGGGCAGATTGGTTTTTAAAACGTGCACTAGTTTTACCAAGCCAAGTGGGCTGTGATTGAATATTCATCTGGCATCTCTAATGGGGAATGATTTGATGTTTTATATCCTTCACAATATTTGATCATTAAACTCCAGATAAATGATCACTCCCTGTTTGTAACACGACATTGCAAAGCAATATTAACCCAGTTCTAGTTTTCAAATGTGGAAAAACAAAGCTATAATTCTACTCATTGTGGTTGTTGGTCTACTCTCGCAATTGTGTCTCTGTACTTTTATTATTTTTTTATTTTTAGTTAATTTTATTTGCTTGTATCAATCAGTGGGAATGTGCATTTGGTGGAATAGTTATGTAGGCTTTAGACAATTTTCTTTAAAGTAACAAAATGTAGACTTTGCTCGCCTGCATGCCAGAGTATTGTCCTTTTAAAAAAAGAAAAAAAACCTTTTTGGAATCATATTTATTATGAGAAAGAAAAAAATATAAACTTTTTTTGGGGGGTAAATGTGTATGAATTTAGTGGGACTGTTTTAGGCTAGCAATATTTGTCCAGTCTCTCTAAGATGCATTTTAAAGATTCCTACACAAATGTCAGTAATTTGGGAGGTACACTCTGTTTTCTGAGGCGAGGGGGGCTAGCTCTTTGCGTCGTGTTCAAATTCAAACGAGGTACTTTCTTCAAACGTGGACCCGTTAAAGACCCAACCTCCTCTCCTCTGTCGCCAGGTTACTGTAGCGAGCATCCATTTTGTCTCCTCGTTCCTGGTTTGTACCTGTGGCCACGCCTCTTAGTGGGGGGGGTCTCTCCTGTCTCCATGGCAACTCTGCTGACCCCTCACAAATGCACTTCCTCTTTGTGAAGGGGTCCCCATGGCATCAGCGGAGCAGGATTACCTCTTTTTAACCTTTTTAAAAAAAGATCCATAATTCTTTCTGTGCCCCAATAGAAAGAGAGCATGAATTATTTTTAAATTCCTCTCACTTTGATATATTGTTATATCTTAACGGATTTGTAATTTGACATTGTGTATTGTGTATTTTTATTTTATTTTCGTTTTGTTTTTTGTTTTTTTTTGGTTCCTTTTTGGGGGTTTGTTATAGCTCTGCTCTGTTATTTTTCTTTTTTTTCTGCTAGTGGTCTCTGAAGCTGTGTGTGATTTGTCTAATAGCAATAAAATCATAGAATTGGAACATTCCAATTCCGTGAATGGAACGTTCCGATTCCGTGAATGAACGGAACCCTTTCTGACCGGTTGTGAGAGGGCGGGGCATGTTGTGGCCCCGCCCCCTAGCAGAGGGCCATTCACTGGCTGTTATTGCTATTATGTGACATGTTCAAATACTTTTTTTTTTTTTTTTAGCCTGCAGGGAATTCTTGTGTTAATGTGCAAAGTAATAAATTGGTATTTTATGCCTAAAATATAGCTGGTGTGTTCTCGTCATTGATGACAGGTGGCATGTTATGCTGTTGAAAAGGGGCCTTTTTTTATAGAGCTAGTTGACCTGTTAATACCAAGGAGTCTGTGTGCGTGTATTTTGTCACTAGATGGCATTCTTTACCAAGGTAAATGGGATCACATGATTACTGAGAACAGTGAAACATTAATGATCTGTCCATTTCCTCACCTTCATAGCCATCTAACAGCAGCAGAGTGAGACATGGAGATATTAAAGCACCTTACTGATGCTTCTTTAAAGTTATTTTCTTACCTATTTTAAGTGAGCTCATGTCAAAAACAACTAAGAACTCATACAAAGTCCAGTCACTTTTACCTTTACACTGAGACAGTATCCAGGCCTGAGGATCTGAGGCTTTTTTACTAGAACACTAAAAGGTTTTTTATATACTGTAGCTCAGGGCCTAACCTAGCTATGTAAAACACTAAAAACTGTATTAATGTAACTGGTAACTTGTGTAGAAGCTTGAACTGTAAATATTGTTTGGCACCATTTAACATCCTGGTAGGTACACGGGCAAAACAAAGGAAGGAATGGGTTTCTCCTCTGTGCCTTGATATTAAATGTCTTTAGGGTGTTATCAGTCGGTAACCAAAGTCCATTGAATTCACACATAAGTAGGGCAAGCATTCACAAATGATCCTCTTACGTTTTTCTTGGTGTTAGATCGTTACCAGCAGTCAACGTATACAAACAGATGCTTCAGGCTGAAAAAATGTAAGAAATTTAAGTGCTTTTAATACACACAAAAAAAGTAATTCACACAACGTAACATTAATGTACTAAAATAAAAGAGTAAACAGCTCAAAATGAGCATTTGATTGACAACTCTGTCATGTTTAAACCCAGTTTTATGTGTTTTATGTGTTTAATGAGATATCTATCTATCTATCTATCTATATATCTATATATATATATCTATCTATATATATATATATATCTATATCTATATATATATATCTATATCTATATATCTATATATATATCTATATCTATCTCATTTAACACAACACATAGATTTGACATTCAAGTTATTTTTCAGAAAAACATTTAAAAAATGACCTCACTCAATGTTCCACTTTTCCTGTTAACTTTGGACACAATGTTGTGGCCGTTGGCAGCACCTCCCTCCCTTCCTGGTGCCTCAGGTAAAAGAGGTCATGCAGTCAGCTGGTGTGACCTCTTTGGGACAAGGGAATCCAGGGATGTTGAATTTCCAACAATTTCAGTATTTTTGGGTGTAAAATGTCATTAAATAGGAATAAACCTCATCTACTCCCTATATGGTGATATTACCATGAACATATGAATTGTTAAATTTAAATTCGATTTAAGTTAAATTTAATTTCACTACAACTCTGTATTAGACTGCTAAAGGCACACACCTACATCTGTCTGTTTATTCAGACTGGGTAGCTATCATTGGTATGTGTCACCTTCCTCTGCCTCCCTTTGTGTATCATCCCCTCTCCTCTCCTGTTTCCTGTGTCCCGGCTGGTTGTCATGACCACTGTTACCAAGGTGAGGGGAGGCTACAGAAGAAAGGGAAACCTGAGCCACAGATCTTGATGCCATGATATTTAATTCATCGGCACAATGGCACACCAAGGTTCAATGTAATGCAGACGGAGCGAGAGCGGTCTTGGGCAGAAGGGACATTTCTGAATATGAAGACAAATAGATGCTGTCAGATCCTTTTGTTACATTCAGGGTCTATTTTTATTTATCCTCTAGTGTGTTTATTGAACAATATATTGATAATAATCATAATAAATCCCCTGATACAGACCTCAGCCACAATTTTGTGAAATTTAATTGAAACAATTAAGATTAAACCAAAAAAATCAATGTTGGGAAAAGAATTCAGGGTTTTGTAATTTCCTTTGTCCGGAGGACAATGCTTACAATCATACAATAGACATGACTTTTTTTTTACCTGTGACCTGTGTATTTCTCCTGTGGCTTTTCTGTATTGTTAGAGCAAAAAAAAACCTATGCCCCCCCCCCATTGGTGAAGCCCTTTCTCCCTTTTATTGCCGTGTCAGACAAAAAGGGGGCAAGTGAAAGCTAATTTTTGTGAAAGCTCCTTTAAAATACAAGCGGGTTTGTGTGGCGTGAAGCAATACAAAGTGTGTAATCCTCATTGTAGAGGCCCCCTCCCCATGTGGTCTTTGTGTTAACTGATCCACCTACGGACAGCTCTCCATCCTCGTCCATCCATCCCTCCCTCCTTTTGTTGTCTCACCCTCTTTTGCCCTCTCCCTCCCTCCCTCCATCGCTGGGGTTTTTTCTTTTTCCTGGGGTTCAGTGTTGCTCTCGCAGGTTTGACTGTCAACAGCGTTACTGAAGATGGGAAGGAGTGAACTGATGCTGTATTTACCCACAAGTCCGACTACGCGGCCCTGATTTGTTATTTATAATCTTGTTGGAACCAAACTGACCCATTTGGGCTGCGTTGCTACCAAAGGAAGCGGTTGGGGGGAGGGTGAAGCCGGACTGAAGTGGCCTCGTCGAGGCTTGGACCTCAGCGCCATTTATTGTCAACGAGGAGACACTTCAGCTGGCAACAGCAGCAGTGTCTGATGACAAGTCCTGCTGGCTGTTTTCCTCTGGAAACCTGTGCTTTTTTAAATTAAAAACAGATTTAAAAACCCGTCTTCTGCAAATGTGGATTCCTAGAAAAAAAAACCCGCTCAAATAAGTGACTGGAATAACCTCTTTTGATCGGCTCTGAAACAGCTGATTGTTCATCTCTACAGGATGTTTGTTTCATTTATTCCGTGAGGACTAAACATTGGATTTCTGTCAACTAAGAGGTGAAAAAGCTACGCCGATTTTCATTCTGTGTGGTCAAGCATCACTATTTCAAGCTTGCTGTGAGAGGATACACTCATGGCAGCATCAGTGGCCTTGAATCCAAGTATCAGGTTATACCAGTCTGATCCATCTAGGTAAGGCTACACCAAACCAAGAGTGTGACACTGAAATACACTGCAGCTCAACAATTGGCCCCCTGGGTTTGAACCAGAGCTGAAGCCAAGGAACCACTTCCACAAAAAATTAAAAAGCCTGGCTGAGATCCATTTCATCCACAAGGCCTGGACCACAAAGCCTGATCGATCCGTCTTCTGAGGGCTGCCACAGGTGGCTGCACAGCTATCGGCTACTCAATAATGCATTGACTCAAACTCAGGAATGAAAAGGGGGAGAAAGTGTGCGAGCCTCTGATCCTTTTGGAAAGCTGGATGACTGTCGAGAGAAAGCGGGCGATTACCTCTGGATAACGCAGTGAATCGAGGACACGTGGAAGTGAAAACAGAGAGCAGATGTTGAAGAGGAAAAGAAAAAGAGAAGAAAATGGCTGCTGACAAAGTGACACTGGGGTGAAGACCATAGGAGGCTTGACCAAGCCAGACAGGAAGGGGACAAGTAAACCAAAGGAGTAGACTTTAAAGACCAAAAAGAAGGATAAAAAACAAAATAAGGAAGAGGTGAACTGTCGTAGACAAAGAGGAACCACACAAAGGAGGTCATCATGGTGAACACTGGCATGCAGCTGATCAGCTTCACCTGCGCGGTGACCGGCTGGATCATGGCGATTGCTGTCACCGCCTTGCCCCAGTGGAAGGTCTCGGCCTTCATCGGCAGCAACATCCTGACCTCAGAGATCAAGTGGGAAGGCATCTGGATGAACTGCATCTACCAGACCACAGGTCACATGCAGTGTAAGACATACGACTCCATGCTGGCCCTGCCTCCAGACATCCAGGCGGCCCGCGCCCTCATGTGTCTGGCCATCTTCATGGGCTGGCTCTCCTGCACCGTGTCCTGCTGCGGCATGAAGTGCACCACCTGCGCCGGGGATGACCGCCGGGCCAAGGCGGGCATCGCGCTCTCAGGCGGGGTTCTCTTCATTCTGACCGGCCTGTGCGTGCTGATTCCTGTTTCCTGGACTGCCAACACTGTCGTCCAGGATTTCTACAACCCCAACGTGCCCTTGATGCACAAAAGAGAGCTGGGTCAGGCTATTTATCTGGGCTGGGCAGCTGCGGTTATTCTCATGATCAGTGGAGCCGTGCTGAGCAGCACCTGCCCCCTCATGGAGAGGGGCGGCAGGTACCGCAGGGGCTACATAGGCCGGAGCTTCGCTAATTCACCCGCATCAGCACCAGATCCCCCAAAACCCATCACATCTAATAGTCTACCATTAAAGGAGTATGTATAGGAAGAGGAGGAAGGAACACCAGCAGGTGGAGAGGGAGGAAGTTAAAGAGTTGATAAAGTCTGTGAATTTTAAGCTATAAATTGAAATCTATATATTTATTAATATATTCCACATATATTTTGCTTATTTTGTATATCTCTTTGTAAGGTTAAACTTGTCTTCAGTACTTAAGAACATTCACGTTTGTTTGAACTTTGACTTTCACAGTTTATAGTAGTGCCTGAAGAAAGCCCATTGCCTTTAATGTCAAATCAACAGCGTTCACGAAAAAGTCTGACTGTTATGATGGCTTTTATGATGGCTTATGTTGTGAAGATTGCAGTGATTCCTTAAGCAGTTATTCTCTGACAATGTCATTACCTCTCGATTTGTCACGTAAAGCCTTGACTGAGTGTGCCTACATCGAAAGTGTGAAATAAAACGAGTTTGTTAAAGCGTGCTTCACAAACTGTTTGTGTGTGCCGGTTGTTCTCGAAAATACATCTGGTTTGGGCCATTCTGACCATCATGGACAACAATGTGACACAGTGATTTTCACTGTGTCATCAATCAAGTAAGAAATGATGCCACAAGGTCCTTTTTTGTGTAAAAAGGCATCTTCTGCCATGTTGTAATTTCCTCTTCATCATGAATTACCATATAAAGTCTGGTACATGCACACACTTCCCATCCAAGAACATGTCCACGGACATTTATATGACAAAATAAAAAATCCAGTCCTTTTCCTAACATCCACAGGAAATGCGCCCATCTGAGGTATACATGTTTGTTTACTCATTGTTCCTTGAACAATGGGAATGACAATGAGTCTCTTCTCTTCTAGCCTCTTCATAGAAATGGAGTCAGATTCACAAACTGGTTCCAGTTATGTCGCCTTTGTTCTCTTCATTGGGACTCAATAAAGAAGGACACTTTGCAAAGTGTATCTGAAAGAAGACAGAGAAGTAATATATATATTAAACATGCAACCGCACTACTAACACTGACTGCTAATGAAATGAAAACTGGGCAAGCATTCGTCTCTGTTCAGCTTGTACTAAAACACGAGTTATATAAACTGATATTAGACCAAATGGCTTGCCAGGGCGGGTGAAAAGTTTCCCTGTTTTTTTTGTTTTTTTAAACTTTATGTCTACTGGCCCTGGAGCTGGGTCCCTTTGTCAGACATTATAAGTAATATAGAAAGAATACCTGAAAACACAAAGCACTGTGACAGGAAAAGGTCTCAAGTCATGACATAATATTTCAAACATCAAAAACTGACATTTCTGCTTTTGTTTTACAATCCAAAAAAACAGATATTGCTGTCAAACTTCCTGTTGCTCCACAAAATAGATCTTTACATGATTTCACATAGTTTGGCCTATTATCTAAGGTAATAAAAAAATACGATAGTGGCAAACCTTTTAGTGTGAACTACAACAAATGGTTTGTAAAAGTATGACCCACTGTTTTAAAATGTTTATATCTTATGATAAATAATTGGTCATATATAATTAATTAGATATTATTTGAACAGAGTAACATTACAACAACATTCTATAAATGATTATATAACATTATATTTTACCTGTGATGCGATCTTCTGCATTAGCAGACTCAAAGGATTTCCATCTTTTGGGAGCAGACTCTAAAAGGGAGAGATCATCTGCTCTCAGTGTCTGCAGCAGAGTTTTCCTTCTCAGAAATCTGAACACACGAGTTGAGGAAAAAAAAACAAAGAGACCCCAAACACAACGCAAACCCACCCCAATGCAAACATGAACAGAGAGGATACTGTTGTCGATAGTGACGCTCGGCATCCTGCAGCCACTCCAGCATGTCAGAGAGCGACGGGGCGGCGGCCGAGCGCTCGGTTACAGCGAGCAGATCCAGACTGTCTCTGTTCTGCTCGTAAAGCTGGAAGACTGCAGAGACCTGGTTACTGATGGAATCTCTGACAGACTGTAGGGAAGACCTGAGGGACAGAGGGAGGAAGGGATACATGGATAGATGCCCTGTGTCAAAATCCAAAATCTAGTTTAAAAGCCTTTATTATAATAAGTTAAAAATACTTTATTTATATAGCACTCATTAAAATAAAGTTACAAAGTGCTTCATATAGCATGCAAAGAACACAAAAAAACATGGCATAGAAACACATACAAACACAGTAATAAAAGAACAAAAATACTTAACGAGCCACATAAAAAAGAAATAAAAAATGGCAAAACCCATAAACAGAAAAATAAACTTGAATCCGATGAAATCAGGGAAGGCGGTACGATAAAAGTACATTTTAAGCTTAGATTTAAAAGAAGTCGCTGACGTAGCTTGCTGTATTTCCTCAGGCAGGATATTCCAGAGCCTCGGGGCTCTTGCTCTGTCCCCCTTAGACTTAAGCCGAGAGTCTGGAACAGATAAAAGCCCCCTGCCAGAGGATCTCAAAGTGCGAGCAGGGTCGTACAGGGATAAAAGACCTGAGATATACTGAGGCTTCAGAGCATTTAACGCCTTGTAAGTAATTAAAAGAACCTCAAAATATATTCTAAAACGTATTGAAAGCCAGTGTAAAGAGGCTAAAACCAGGGTGTTCAAACCTGGTTAAATAGTGACTAATAGTAATACTAGTTCTGTACTATCTGTAGCCAGTCTACAGTTTTTCTATTTAGACATGTAAAAAGGTTATTACAGTCATCCAGGCACGATGAGATAAAAGCATGTAAAATAGTTTCTGTATCTTTAAAACTTAAAATTGGTAGAATTCTGGCAATGCTCTTTAGTTGATAAAAGCATGTTTGTACAAGTTTTGTAACGTGCTGCTCGAAGCTTAAATTACAGTCAAACAAGACGCCAAGATTTTCTAGCAACAGGCTTATTGTAGCTAATTTTGTGCTCACATGGAACATATTCCTAAATACACATCTAATCAAATCATCACACAAAAACCTGACACATAGGAGGACTGTTTTTTTCCTGGGGCTCAGGGCAGAATATTTAGTAGTTATTTATCACAGCAGTAAAGTGATACCTGTCAGTAAAACATACTGTTTGTGAGTGCTGTAAGCCAGTAATGAACAACGCCGTCACTCAGAATCGCCATGTATCACTACAAAAGACTGTTATACCATCAGCCACGTTTCGATCTGGGGGTCACTTCAAATAGGGGGGTCACTTGGCTCATATCAGACCAGGGCCCCTCTAACAGGTTGAGCTGGACCTGCATGAGTGATTATCAGGGCTGCAACTAACGATTATTTTCATTATTGATTAATCTGTCTATCATTTTCTCGATTAATCGATTGGTAGTTTGGTCCATAAAATGGCAGAAAATGGTGAAAAATGTTGATCACTGTTTCCCAAAGCCCAAGGTGACGTCCACAACACAAAGATATTCAGTTTACTGTCATAGAGGACTAAAGAAACCAGAAAATATTCCCATTTNNAACCCAGTTACTTACATCTTCTCATTGAGTTTGCCCAGTACTGTATCTGTGGCTTGTAAGAGCTTGAAACGCAGCCGGTCCTCCAGGTCAGGGAAGTCTCTGAGCGGCGTGTTGGAGATCTGGACGTTGGAAAGCGCTCTCGACTGCTCGGCCAAGTTCCCGAGAGACCCCATCAGAGGGCCGCATTCGGCCAACACACTCTGCCATACTTTCTGATTGTTTTCAAGACTCTGGAAGCTTTTCCTCAGAGCTTGATGCAGAGAAAGTACTGCAGGTTTGGACATTTCAGGTGCTGATTTTAGACCATAAAATCAAAGCAGCGTGTGCGCAATAAATGGATCCTTGAATTAAAATGATTTCAGTCCGTTCTGGAGCAACAGACTCCTTTAAAACGATTTCTGTGTCCCCTTTAAAGCGTGGTAACATGAGCAGCTAATAACATCACATTTCTGCCATGTTGCCTGCACCCATTTCCGCTCTCCTGATGTAAACACTGACGTTTGCTGCTGCGATAGGTGGAGAACAGTTTTTTCGTGACGCAAAGCAAACGCGCGTTCTAATTGGCTGACTTCGCGAGTGGCCCCTCCCCGCGCGAAGATTTGA
Organism: Oplegnathus fasciatus; assembly: GCA_003416845.1. Classification (NCBI taxonomy): domain Eukaryota; kingdom Metazoa; phylum Chordata; class Actinopteri; order Centrarchiformes; family Oplegnathidae; genus Oplegnathus; species Oplegnathus fasciatus. Next base: position 659,100 of record NTHP01000098.1, read on the forward strand.
AAACGGCTTTGTGGAAGAAGAGAGAGTCGAGTGTCCGACGAAGAAAAACAACATAACCAGGTAATTAATTGCTTATAAAATATGTCGCCATGGTAAAAACGTATTATTTAGACTGTTTTATTAAATGTTTGTGCGTGTGAGTGAAGCTGACAATAAAGCAAGTCAGCCATATTGCGGGGCAAGCTACTGATCTTGCTAACTAACTAGCAGAACAAGTGACGTTAGCATTAGCTTACTCGATTACCAGCCAGCTGCATGTCGGCAGTTTCTTTTTAAAACATCCTAAAAACTACACAGTGTAACTTGGTGATGTTATTATAAGTCTCTGATACGTGTCATGTTGTCAAGCGCAGTTAAATTGAGTTATTTTCCGCTGCCCATCCTGCAGACATGGCTCCCAGGAAAAGGACCACCAAACAACGGAAAAACAACCCCAAGACGGCCAAACTGGAGGCTTTTCTGGAGGATTTCGACAGCGAGGGTGAATATATTTTACTTATGGTTAGGAAACACTGTAGAGCTGCAACAATTAGTCGATTAATCGTCAACTGTTAAATCAATCGGCAACTATTTTGATAATCCATTACTCATTTTGAGTCATTTTTTAAGAAAAAGTGTCCAAATTCTCTGATTTCAGCTTCTCAAATGGGAATATTTTCTGGTTTCTTAAGTCCTCTATGACAGTAAACTGAATATCTTTGGGTTGTGGACAAAACAAGACATTTGAGGACGTCACCTTGGGCTTTGGGAAACAATGATCAATATTTTTCACCATTTTCTGGACCAAACAACTAATCGATTAATAAAGAAAATGAACGACAGATTAATCGCTAATGAAAATAATCCTAAAACACTGCAGTTTTCTCAGTATACACGGCACTTTGTAAAGCAGTGCCCTGTGAAATGTGTTACATAAATGGTCACACACTGACCACCAATCCCAGGGAGGCCTGCTGTATGTTACTGGGTTTACTCTGCTTAGGACAATACCAGTGTGGCATATTTATAATGTTATATTATTACAATGCCTGAGAGATTTTAGAGGGTGACACAAACATTGGCATTTGAGAGAAAAAGGATAAGAAGAATATTGATAGATATATTGTTATGAGGAGGGTCACTATACGCACATCACGTAGGTGCACGGCTATCAGGAACAGCGTCAATGAAAATGAAACAAAAGAAATGCCTGTACACTTACTCCATGCCACAAAAGTTTATTAAAAACATTTTGATACTACTTGGATCTTCGTCATGGTCAAAATGTTTGGAACGTGGAAAAAACACACCCATATTTATATGTAATGTTGTACAACAATATGAAGAACTACTTTATTAAGCCCATTGGGGAAAGTAATTTTTTTTCTCTCCATTGTAATTTTCTTTTTCAATACACACCTATAAACATGCTATTATTGCTGTGAAGAGATGTCTAAGTGATGGGGCTGCCGCATGGCTCTGGATTCCCTGTGTTTGGTTATTAAAGCATTGTGACCAAGACATGTACTGAGCCTGACATTGTTGAAAAATAAACACAGCAGTGCTCTCTGGTCAACAAACTGTAATGGCGATATTGTCTCTATAACATATCTTTGACTTTTGTACCGCAATTTCTTCCATGTGGAGCCAATTTGAACTCCTTTACAGACTGCTGGGTAGTGTAATCTAAAACACTTGTTGTGTTTTCACAGTGAAGACCAGAGTTGGACAACTGAAAGAGAAGATCAACCAGCTGCTGAAAGATGTTGACAACAGCTACAACATGGCAGTAATTAAGCTCCCTAAGGCTGTCAGGCTAACGCCCTGGTTGGAACATTGCAGTAAGTTGACGCAAACTCTCACATTAGTCTAATGAAACCCAAATCCCAGTTCCAAGAAATATTGCAGATGTGCCACAGAGGCTTCTTCAGCATTCAGGCGCTGGTCTCGTAAAAGCGTAACTGCAGATCTGATATTTTTTTAATGAGCAGAACATTTGTACATTTCTGTCTTGAGTGAGTTTCATGACTCCTGAGACATGTTAAACGTGGTTGCAAAATTTGGCACACCTGTTACTTGTAAAACAGATTATCTGCCCTGGTGCTACTCATATTGTTCTATCCTTTCAGTCATCATTAAATGAAATTGATTTACCCCTCTCTCTGTAGAGTCTGAGAAACCAAAGTCCCCAGAAGTGGATAATACAAAGGTGAGCTGATTATCTTTGTCTCATGTCACTGTAGTACTGAATGATTCACAATGTGTCACATCTTTCAGAAAGTCTGGATTGTGCAGGAACACTCTGTGCTGTATTAAACATTCATTCAGTTTCTGACTCATGTATGTTAACAGAGAGAAGAGGAAGCTGCTATTGTTGACAGCGTTGTGGCTGAGGACCACGCAGTCCTTCTGAAATCAGTCAAGAAAAGTATGTTCAAACTGTTTTTTGTGTGTTTTCTTTTCAAGTATTCTTAAACGAAACAAGTCTATCCCCAGAGACTGCTTTGGATGGGATGGACTGAACGTGTCCAGATTCTTTCTGCCCAGTCAAGAATGTATGGTTTTGAAAATTTAAGACACTTTTGAAGTGGATTTCATCCTGTTTATTTTGTCTCCAACCCGCAGCGTCAAAGAAAAAAGGCGGAGCCAAATCCAGTTCTGAGGATGAAAACACCCCGAGCACAACAAGGAAGGTAAGGATTGATTTTTATTCAAGCATGCATAAGAGGAACAGAACACAGCCAAGTGTTGGAGAGCATCATTGATCGTAAATATATGGAGTGCATGGTCGCTATGGAACGTCATTTCTGTGCGGCCACTTTACGCCGTTTAACTGCTTGTTTCTAATTCAGGGGAAAGCAACAAAGAAGCCTCCAACTACATCAAAAAGGGCAAAGGCGCTGGCAGTCAACAAGCAGAACACCTCCATCAGACGGTAAGACCTTTCTTTCTTTTCTCCTTTGTTTTTTTTTGTTTTTTTTACCCCTTTCTCAAGTTCAGTAACCCAATGACATCGTACTAACATGTCTCTGTCTGGATTCAGATCATCCAGGAAGCCGTTGGTCACTCCTGCCAGGAGCATGCTGGATTCTTCTTTGATGATGGGCCCTACTCCCCTCGTCACCCCACGCTTCGACCCAAGGTAAGCATGCATTATAGGTACAGCTCCAATACACCAGTTTTTATGTTATAATACTATTCTCCCTGTTTCTGCAACAAAGGATGTCTCATTCCCTGTTAGTGCAGATCTCTTTATTATGATTCTGTAGCTCACCCTACTGCTCAGTAAAGTGCTATTACAACTAGTGCAATTTACTCTCTTGGATCTTGTGCTTTCTTTTTTCTAAATCGGAGACATTATCCACAACGAGGGGTTCATAAAACTCACCATACACGGTTTGTGTTTCAGGCTTCCTAAGACCCCCGCTGTGAGAGTTCCCCGCCACAAAGAGAGGGTCTATAGCATTTCAGTCAACGGTTCTCCCATTGCAGCAGGAAATGAGGACATTGTCATCAACGTCCCCATCGGCAACGGAGAGGTGAGTGCACAGTTAGCTGGACTCAGACTTCTGGATCCTACAGTACAGGATTTTTTTAAACTAATAAATTGTCTCTACCAGGAATGTCAGCAAAGGACAGATTCTTATTAACATAACCAACTGGCAAGAATTTAATACCGCTTTTATAATCAGACTTTTGTCATTGGAACAGAACAGTTAATTTCCATGTGATTTTAAATCCTTATTGCAAAATCTGACACGGTAATACAGAGGAACTTAAAGTATTTGTCTGTGTGTTAGGCCTGTATTTATTTTACATAAAACCATTGTGTTGTATTTGTTAAATGACTTCAGATGAGACTTTGGATTCGGCTGATAGAGCAGGCTAATTGACCAACCACATGTCTTGTAATGTGTTGATCCAGAGCGTTCAGCTATTGGCCAGTCAGATGGACTCAGTGGACCTGTCGCTACTGGACGAAACTGCTCTGAGGAGCATTCGGCTGCTGCAGGTATACTGATCACTTCTGTAGGACAACATCTCTGTAGTATCACTGTGGACCTGTTCTTCCTGTGTGACCTAGTGTTGCATTAGGTGTGAAATACTTGCAGCGTTTATTCTCATCACTGTTTTGCTTTTTCTCTCAACAGAATCGTCTCACAACCTTGTGTGGGACATCAGAGTGACCTGACCGTCTGCTGTTGACTTGTACATTACTTTTAAGATATTTTATGTTTATTTCAAAGCTTTGCGTCCTTTACTGTGGTATGATATGAGGTTTTTGGGTGTCTTTTTTTTTTTTACAGACAGGTGAGATTTTAAAAGATATAACATTCACAGGTTCTTAAGAAAACCATGTTTTGTCAGTATTTTGTTTTACTGGACGTAGTTTTCTTTAAACCGAACACATTCACTGGAATTCATCCAGTTAATGAGAGCTGTCAGATGTATAAATGTGGGTTAAAATGTGTTATTTTACTATTTCCTTCTCTTTTACTCATTTACTTTTGTAAGATAGTCTAGTTAACTGCCTTACTTACTTCATTTTTATATGGGTCTTTTCTGCTGCCTTTATAGCATTGGGGACTTCTGCCTAATGTTTGTCTCATTTTAGTGCTACTCCAGTCTTGTATTCCTACTGATCAGTCAGACAAACTTCATGTACATAGATCACTCTTTGTCTGCAAAACTGATAAAGGATTTTGACCACAGCTCTAAATTTTGTATGATGTCGTTTATTTTGAATTAAAATGTGTTGGGTCATAGGAGTGTGGATGAGTAGCTTGATCAGAAGAAATCAGGTGTTTCAGCAATGATTTAAAATGATGCTATAATTATGTATTAGAATTTACTGGACAGGTTTTTTTTCTTCACCAAGCTGTACCTTTGCATGGTGACCAGTAGGTGGCAGCATTTCACTACAGAAGTTTGCTTATCTCGAGTAGTCGGAACAGCTCAGACTGGTCTGCTTGCTTTCTCCAGTTGAAACTTGTCCTCAGCATCAAAGCTGTTGCTAAATAATCCAAAAAATTGAAGTGAAACCCATTTCAATACTTGCTGCCTCTGCTGCAGATGAAGAAAAATACCTCTCACAGTCTTTGTATTCACTCTTTAAAGAACCTTAAACACAGTACTACATCATAGTTTTGGTATTTGAATACTCCGATGTACATCAATGAGTTTCATTACATATTTACAGGGGAAAAAATCGAACTCACTGCTTTCTTGTGCTGCACTACGCTGCAGAGCTTTATTTAGCTTATGGTGACGGACAGGTTAATAAATTAAAGTGGCTCGACAGTGTTGCTACCAGAGCTGTCCACTTTGCTTTTTTGTGCAATTTTCCGCTATAGGTTAACAAACTCTTGCTTTTGCTTATGTAAGAAGTTCCTCTTGTCCTTTCATGACTTTGTTTACACAGAGGGATATTAGCAGGTCACGTGACGTGCTGTTGGCAGGAAGTGGCAGCCTGTCCCGCTCCTGGCACAGGAACCTGCACTCTGACCTTCGGGGACATCATAACGCTGCCAATTAGAAGCTTGTTAAGCTTCGTTAGGCCTGATGAGCTCGTTAGGGTTTCCACCTGGGATGGTGAACTGGGTCAGACCGGGCCTCACCTTGGGCCCAGATAGACAAGCATAACTCATTGCTGTTCCCGCTGGATTCTCATGCATCATATGCTGCTAAGCCACAGCATGGGAACTCCTGTGCCCCCAGCTCAAACTGGGCTCAGTCCCTTCCATCTGTATCCATCTTAAGCGCTTTATCATCTGCTGTCTCTCGCTGTGCAAACTGTGTTGCAGAGGTAAAAACCAAACTGCATCCCTAAAAAAGACAGATGTTGTGGTCAGTGGTGCGTGCAGTTCAGCTCCCTCGTTAGCGGAGTACCGAGCCCTCGCGCACCTGCTCTACATATCATTGAATTTTCCTAGTTTTGCCTCTGAATGGATTGGATCCTTTTTTTATTCTCTAGGTGGGTGGAAAATTGCCATTTTGCACGGATGGCTTGGTTTTCAGTAAGCACGCAGGCAGTGGCGCAGTGACAGGTGCGGTATGGATGGGGCGGATTTTGAGGTCACAGAGCAACACTGCTACATAAATCATCCGCAGAGATGTTCAGGATGAGGGACTGGAACCTGAGATAGTGGGAGGGAGACACACAGTACAGAGATGCTTCAACACTTAGCCAGCAGCTCTGTATTAGCGTCCATTCTGTGCAGTTTTATATTCACCTGCTTTAAAGCAGCCCAAAGAAAATGAGAGATTTAAAGCTACACATTTGTACAAAATTAGTTCAGTAAAGCAGTCTCTAAAGCTGCACTAATGAATATTTTTAAATTTATCAATGGCAATGAATCCACAGGGTATTATAAACCAACTTTGCAGTTTCCCCCTGCATGACAGAGCGTTTTGGTGTCTTTCAGTTCATTGTTTTGGTTTTACAGCTCACAACTTCACAGTTTTGGTTCACTTAACAAACCCATTTCCAGACGCAGCAGGCAGCCGTTTTCAGTTCAGGTGAACATAATATAGCATTTAGCTGCTATATAGAGCCGGAAATGTTGATAGGCTATATTTAATGGAGCTAAAAGTAGAGTGAACTTTTCACTTGCATTGATTGGGTGTCCGGAAACACAACTCCAAATGAATGCCAACGCTGTCTCCATGTCTGGTGGATGTTGTTACTAATGCTGCGTTCATGTCGTATCATTCAAATTGTAATTACAAGCCTCCAAGTTGGACAGATCACAGAAACAGATCACATTAGCCTCCTAATTCCAATTTGGAGATGTCAGGAATTTCTGACAGCTATGATGCCTCCCACTTGGTGAATGAACTACAGAAGTGTCAACAGACTACTGGCAAAATAGCTGCAAAGCCATCATCATTGGCAGTTACATTTAAATAGAATCTACAACTGATTTAGCCAATTTAAAAGGAGCTAGACACTGTTTGTATCTTGCTTTACTTGGAAACAAACTGCTCCAAATCTGTAACAACAACAAAAGAAGCACATTTAGGTTATATATCTGGCAGTCGGGATAACCATCTTGGAATTATGCTTGAACAGTCCCAAGGCGGAGTAACGGGAGGTTTTCCTGTTCTTACATTGCGCTGATTAGTACTGCTTTGAGTTGCCTTAGCGTTGCATGAACCTTTTTACCTGTCCTTTTGTTCCCTTGTTCCACAATAAGCCCCACCCCCACTAATCCCATCTCTCAGCCCCTAACACCACCCTCTCACCGCCTAACCTCACGCTCCCTCACAGTCTCATTTTGTATTCCCAAAATCTGTTATCATTAACACATGTGTCTGACACATGAATGTGGCATATTCCTCAACAAAGCTGTTCCCTCCCCAAACTGCTGGAGCCGTTGGTTAATTGAGCCCCCAGACCTGGGGAAACTGCCAAATTTCCTGCCAAGACGAATGAACCTGGCACAAGTATGTTCTCCTAGCAAAATTAATTCTCTGGTGCGTCTAGGCCTCCTATAAATCCCATCCGTCAAGTGCTCCACTAATCGATTTATTCACATGCCCACACCTCCTTCTGCCACTGTCTCTCACTCAATTCATACTGAGCCAGCCAGGGGTCGAGACTCATCGTTTGCTAAGTTGGTTTGTCAGCACAAACCAAAAAAATTTCACTGAATGCTTTGTCCTGTCTGCTTCGGTGACGGAGAGTTAGGAGGACACAAGCTGACGGTAAAGTGAAGTGGCAGACGGGAGGAAGAGTTAAATGGGACTGAACGGCCCCCACATGATGCATTCTGGGCATGTGTTCGTCTGGTGGCCAGCAGGGTCCTGATGGCGTTTTGATGGGCGGCCCCTCTGTCGCTCAGGCACCCCTGATGATGGGCGGGGTGGGGAGGAACATCTGCTGCCAAAAAAAATCCTGTGGAAATTAGGCCCTGAAAATAACGGGCTGCTCTGAGGAGAGGCAGGAGGTTAATGCCATTTGCTGATTGCACAGAGACAAACTTTTGCTTGAGGGGCCCTGGTGGCTCTGAAATTGAGCAAGAGACATGACAGCATTTGTTTGCACTGCGTACCAAAAGAAGTTAGCCATTAAACCTGTTCAGTCATTCAAGAAATCATCACCTGTAGGCCTATATGGACTTTCTTGATTTGTGTAACTGTCAGGTTTGTGCATATTGTGTGGTGCAGATGGGAGTGTATTCATTATGCTTATGCTGACAATTTCCGATGCAAACACTGCAAACAGGTTAAAATGTCTTAAAATAGTCATTATTTGCATGTGAATTGTTGTATGGGAGTGGCAGTTTAAGTTGAAGCACCTAAAGGTATTGAAATGTCAGTTGAAGCACTGAAGTAAGTGAAGTGTAAGCATTAAAAGGACTCGAGGTGTCAGTTGAAGGGTTAGAGTTGAAAGCAGGTGAAATCAGTTGAAGTGTGGTTGCTTCAAGTATGTGAATTTTTGTATAAGACCTATAGACAGTTGAGCTGTAGTTAGTAAGTACTGAAACTATTTGAATTAACAGCTGAAGTTTAGGAGATGAACGCAACTGAAATGTCTAAAATGACATGTGAAAAATGAAAGCAGTTGAACTGTCATTTGATAAGTAAGAGTTAAAATGTCAGTTCAATACCAGAGAAAGTTGAGGTGTGTGCACTGAAAGGAGCTGAAGTGTCAGTTAAAATATTAGAGCTGAAAGCAGTTGAAAGGTAATCACTTAAAGCATGTGAAATTTCAAATTAAGCAGTGTAGGAAGTTGAGTTGTCAGTTTAAATGAGTTGGAGTAAAAACTGAAAGCAGTTAAACTGTCAGCTGAGGTGCAAGAGATGAATGCAGCTGAAATGTCAGTTGATATGGAAGCACTGAAAGCAGTTGAACTGTCAGTTGATTTCAATTGAAGTACTAGAAAAGTAGTTGAAGTGTCAGTTGGTACTGCGTATAAGAAGTGACAGCAGTTGAAATTTAATTTGAAGTGTAAGCGCTGAAAGTTGTTGAACTGTCAGTTAAAAAGTAAGAGATAAAAGTAGTTGAACCGTCATTTGATTTAATTGAAGAGCTAGAAAAAGTTGAAGTGTGTGTGCTGTAAATACTTGGGGTGTCAGTCAGTATACTGTATGTAAGAAGTGACAGCAGTTGAAATTTCAGTTGAAGTGTAAGCACTGAAAGTAGTTGAACTGTAAGTTAAAGAGTAAGAGATGAAAGCAGTTAAGTATCAGGTACGGATGACAATGACATCTCTGTCTGTTGCTTTTGCATGTCAGTGGCATGTTTTGATGTTTTATTTACCTGGGTGTATTTTTTTTTCATTTTTTGCTTCAGTGGACATACAGTGGTTTGTTGATGACTGCTGTAGTTGAATGAAATAATGAGGACACCTCTGTGAAAGGATCAAAAGCTGTTTGCAGGTTCGACATAGCAGAGACATTTACACTCTCAGTTTGCTCAAATATTTCCTGGGTCACCAGTCTAATTGGGAGTTTAACGGCACATTCTTGTTTATTTGACATCGGGGCTGGATATTTTATAATCTGTCCCTGCCTCTATGGTTGCCAACAAGCTGTGTTTCTGATCTTGTAAATAAATATAACTTCCGTCATTAGCCGTTTTCTGACTATGAACAGTTTTAGAGTCAAGGGCACAAACTTATACTTTCCTAACAGGGCGCACCAAAGCCTGCATGCAGAGGCTTTTAATGTGGAAAGCACTAATGGTGGAGGCACTAACCTGAGCTTTGTGCTGTCATTCATTCCTATGCTGGACCTGGCCTGGGCAGGTTGAAAACAAGCTTTTCTTATTTGGTTAGACGAATATGAGATGCAAATATCAGGAAGGGCGACAGAGCAGGGATAAAATAAAGTGAATTCTCACCCCATTCATTACCTCCTTCAAAGAAAGAAAAGGAAAGTGACCATAAAATGAGCATTGGAGCAATGGCCGGGATTGCCTTTGAGAAATAATTAAAGCCTCTTTGCAATACTCCCCAGCCTCCGGGAAAAATCCCCATCTTCTGTATGGTCTACAATTGATGTTTGGTTTATCAGCCCCTCTGTATAAAGCAGACCTTCAATAAACTATATCACCCTATTTGTGAGAGTAATACAGCCCAGTGCGGTCCTCAATTAGGTATAAATGACACAGCAAATTGGAAAATTAGGAGGAGAGGGAAGGATAATTTGCTCCAAAACAGGCTAAAACCAATTTATTAGGAGACTAGGAAGGAGACAAAGGGTCCATTTCTGTCCTCCAATAGAAAATCCCACTTCAAGTTCAGATGCCTTACTGTTCACCTTGTCACAGACTGTATTTGGAGGCTGATGTTACCACTTAGTAAGACTTATATGTGATACATACTGGGCAGAATTACAGGTCGTATTAATGGGTGATGTGTGAGGAGGAAAGCCAATGGAATCTCCCTTGTTAATGCAATATATTTTCCAATTAGACAAATACTAATCATAGTAGAAGATGATAACATCCTTCAATTAAATATGAACAGCACACACTGTCTGTAGCATTTGAGATACTACATGATTCTGTAGAAAACAAATAAAGGTCATCACAGGAAAGTGATGGCAGGCAATGCGCTGCTTGTTGAACTACTATAATGTTGCTGACAGTTGACACAGTATGGATGGCTGGGTGGCTGAACGTCCTTCAGCTGGATTACCTGGGTTAAGTTCACCATGCTGGTGAGTCTCTGCCTTGCTGAGGCGACAGCTTAGAAGGCTCAGTAATTTACCGCATTAGTACAATGTAAACTATTCACAGTTAAGGGGTTAGGACTTAATAAAAGTTATTCAAGGTCAAAGTAACCTGTGCACAAAAAGTATTAAAACTCTACTGAAATATGTACATAGCCTGACTTCACATACTGATATCTACATGGCCTCTATATCACACTTTCCAAATGCATAATTCTGTTTACTGTATTTGGCTCACTCAGTTTTCTGAGTGAACACTGTTTTTGCTTTCCTTCTGAGAAGAAGGAAAGCAAAAAAGTTGTTAAAGCTACACCGAGTATCTTCTCAAGCTGTGTGATGTCATTGTGAAGTACTGTTCTCATGTTTGCATTGTGCTGCTTTACAGAAAATGCTTAAGAGAAGCAAACAACCCATTGGTGAGTATTTCACTTCAGGGTTTTGATTTCACTGCCCGTGGGAAGGGAAGTGACCATTGTTATTGTATTAGCAGCATGGCTCTATGGATGGCAGTGTTGGCCTGTCAGACTGAAATATCTCAACACCCTCTGGATTATTGTGAAAGTTTGTACGGATATTCATGGTCCCAGGAGGATGAATTGTAATGACTTTGATGATCCTCTGACTTTTCCTCTAGTGCCATCAGCAGGTTGAAAGTTTTGGTGGAGTAAAATGTCTGGACAACAATGGGATGGAGTGCCATGAACTTTAGTACAGACATTCATGGTTCCCAGAGGATGAACTGTAATCACTTTGATCCTCAGACCTTTCCTCTAGTGCCAGGTCGAAATTTTGTCCAATACTTGCAAAAGTGACACTCCCATCAGTCTCAGCTGTACTTTGTGTTTAGTGCTCATTTGCAAATGTTAGCATGTTACACTCTAAAATAAGATTGTGAACTTGGAAAACATTATACCTGCTAAACATCAACATGCTAGCATTGTCATTGTGAGCATGTTTGCATGCTGATGTAACCATTTACCTCAAGGCGCCGCTGTGCCGCTAGCATGACTATAAACTCTCTAGTCTTGTTTTCTTTTCTGCACACTGGGAAGTAAATGGACAGGTTCTAAAAAAGGAAGGATGGTAAATGTTGGTCTAATGCAAAAAAAAGTTCTTGTGCTCTCATTCTCAACCTTTTTACACCTTAGCTCACTTTCTGAGTTTGAGAGAAACAGCTTGTGCAGTGTTCCAGACAGTGTGAAAACAAATGAAACACCAAGCTGACAGCTTCTCATTGAGTTTTTGGGAGCACTCAGTGGTATTTTCAGTGACAGACCAGCTAAAGGAACTGAGCTGACACTCAACTTTGGTGCACGAATAAGTTCACAGATTTCATTTCCATTATTATTTCAGGTCATGTCTAAAAGTTGACAAGTGTTTCTGTCACCTAGACCTTGATATTGCCGTTCAGCTATGGCTCATGCTCTGTGGTATTCCTTTAACCAGTCCCTTATGTGTGGTTTTATGAGATGTGCTTACAACGCATATGCCTCACCTATATAACCCATATATGGTGTATGTTTGTCTTTAACACTCTCCAAGGACACCTGCTTTTGAAACTACCTGCTGCCCAAGATGGTCAGCTTCAAAGAAAAACACCCTCCCTACACTGTGTCCTGTTTGCTCGCCGAATTGCAGACGTGGTGTGGAGGCAGCTCCTGTCCAGGTGTGTACTTGTGATTCTGGGCACAAAACAATGCAGAGATGAAGTTAGCGGTGATTATATCGGTGCTGAGACACATACACACACATACACACACACACACACACACACACACACACACACACACTGGCTCTTGGATCATTTGAGAAACACCTGTCTCTCTTGGATTCACGGCAGCAGACCTACATGATAAAATAAGTTGGCGGATCAATTTGTCTTCATTTCCAGCCTCTCTTTTTATTAGATGCAGTGGTGAGTGATATGATTAGGGGGGTCTGCTTCAAGAGCTGCTGCACAATGGGCCTCATCCCCACTTCACACAACACACACGCACAGACATAACAAATTTCAGCACAGGAAACAATAGTCTCTCTCTACAGAAGAGAATAGGATATAATGTTGGTAATTAATATTCCTGTCTATCATTTAAATTTGCAGTGAATATTTCTAAGAATCCTCTGCTTTTGAATGGTCTGCTAATGGTCGGGCTTGTTTCCATCACCAGTTAGATGGATGGAACGAATGTCATGTAGTGAATTTACGCGAGGCTTGAAAAACCTTGGTGTAAGTCAAACTGAAATTTGAATTCTTCTTACATTTTGTGTGGAGGAATATACTGTATAATACAGCGGATATTGTCCATATTTTAACATTTGTCAAAAGAGGAGAAAAAACGTCTTTGGACATATTTGTGAAAACAGCAGCTAAGCTACAAGGATCTGGGTGGGTGTTTCCCATGGCAGCAGTTAACTGACATGTAGGGCCTGGCAATACTATTATATTGTTTTATTATGTTGACGTTTTCACTCTTTTTCAACAAGCCCACCTAGTGTTGATTATATATTGTTTAAGACATCTGTCCCTTGACAACATTCAACATTTGAGAGGACCGATTGTGCTGTTGAATTTGTATTTCACTCAGAAAGTGGAAACCAGGAAACTAGGCCGACTAGCTTGCACTTGAAAAGTTGAATCTAATTGGCCTAGCTTGCCAACATTTGCACTAATGCACCCAGATGTTAACTATAGCGTTAGCTGTCTCTCTTTCAAGGGTCCAGTTGCGGTGATGTCAGCTGACCCGACTGCCTACCTGCTTACCTAGCTAGTTAACTGCCTGTCTGTCCGTTGGAATTGGATAGATATTACAAACTATTTTTACTGTCCTCCCATACAGATATTGTACCAATCAAATCACAGCACCGATTTTGTTAGAACCAAAAACTCTAACTAATGTCCCATAGATTAATGTTCTCCACAGGGCACGTACTTTACTGATTTCTCAGCAAAAATACATTTTATTTTCAGTTTCAGTTTCAGTTTTCAGTAGTGAGAGATAATAAAGCATCACATAAGCCAGCAATCTAATTCCATGTAATTGAGAGTACATGGTATTTGTAATAGTAGACTGAGTCACCAGTGAAACTCAGGGCCTTTTCATCACACTGCAGAGAAAGAGATGAAAATAAAGCCAAAGACGGAGGGATGGCGGACAACAATATTGCTGCTGAAGGACTGGATCAGGCAACTTTGAAAACTCCTTTAACATCCTTTTGAAAGTAGTTTTTCTGGTACAAGTCATCTGTCAATAAATCTCTCCCCATGAAAGAAGGGAGATGTTTGACTTTTTAAGTTTGGGAGTTTTCAGCTGAATATAGTGCACTTATTGATTCAGTCTCTTCCTTCGTAACGGTTGTTCCTTTACTGAGAGAGAAAGAGAGAGCGAGAGAGAGGAGGAGGCAGTGTCAGAAGAAATTATAATACACAGCACCTCTCTGCTCCCTTTTAAGCATCAGTTTACATTACAAGAAAGTGATAAAATAAATTTAAAATTATCTACATAAAACTAGATAATATAAGTGAGAGTTTTTGTAATTTGAGAGAACTGACACTTTAAAGCTGCATCAATTGATTTTTTTTTTTCCACCACCAGGACAAGCTGAAAATTTAAAGTATTTTGAGGGGATTTTATGGCTTTATTAGAGAGCGGACAGTAGAGAAATGATAGGCAATGAGGGGAGAGAGAGATGGGAATGACATGCAACAAAGGTCCCTGGCCAGATTCAGACCTGAAACATTATACTTCATGGTCAGTGCCTTAAGCCCCTGAGACATTGCGGTGTCCAGAGCTGAAAATCTTTGCTTTTGTGTTATGTTTGTGTCCACCTGGTGGATATAAATCCAATATTCACTCTGCTTTTACCTCTGTTTTGGTCTCCATCAACTCCTGAATTAAATAGTTCGATCTTTACCTGCTAACTGCTCCACTACGTTCACCAGCTAGTAGCTAGATTTGTCTATTTGCTATTTTCTGCTCGGCAGGTAGCATACAGTGGACTTATCAGAGCTTTTCTTTGCTGAAAACAGCTGCCTGCTGTGAAACAAGGTTGATGAGAGTGGAGTTGCGGTCTGGAAACCCAAAACAATTAGCTGAAAGATGCTAAACAGGGTTTGTAGAGCTTGGGGGGGCTGTGGACTTAGGTGATGATTTTCTGTGGGTTTGTCACTACAAGCGACACCTTAATCATGTGACACTGTTAATATAAAAATATTGATTAATGCAGCTTTAACACACCCACATCCATATACTTGGTGCCACAAGTAAGATAACAGGCCCACACACACACACACACACATACAGAAGTGAGTGAAGACAGGCTGCTGGCCCATCACTCTGCTGATGTGTCTGTGTATGTGAGTGCGTGTAGACCGAAGTGAGTAAAATGCTGACCTCGCTGTAAGCAACACCGGCGCGCTGTTAGCAGAAAGCCCTGTTCCTCTGTCATACATCACAGAGCTGTCGACCTTCAGACCCCTGCGTCTGTCTGCTCAGTCGCGAAAATGTGCAAAGTGTTTTTAAGTGCTGTGCCCTCAAATCTCTGGTAGCAGGTGCCCATTTCCTTGCCTGTGTTCCTGGAAAAAAAAACCACACAACATTAAAGACCCTGAGAAACACATCATGCCTGTTAAGTTGCTGAGTTGCTGATTTTTGTCCCCTCCTGCATAATCAGTCCATCACATTAACAGTGGGTGGGTTGGGTGCATTAATTTGACTATTTTCTTCTTTGTGGCCTCTGAGAAGGACAGCCACTGCTGATGGAACAGATTACGGGAATCCCAAGTGAACGAATTAAACAAATGGAATTTAAAATGAGCTTTGAGCCGATATTTTAACATTTACACGACATTTGTAGTCATGCTTAGCTCTTGTTTGTGTCTTCAAATGATTTCCCTTCTCCCACATGTGCCTGCTGTTCAATAGGGCTACAGATTCCAGCGCTGCAAAAAACATGTTTATTATTTGCATCATGATTGGTTTTCTTTTGACATTACAGCGGCAAGAGAGCAGATTCAGCGTTCCCCTGGCACATCTGAGTGCGAGTCGTGCTTATCTGAAGTTTCACGGTGATCATAGCCACGCAGAGCTTATTCAAACTGACTGAGCGAGGCTACAGTGCGGTTGCACCTGCCAAGAGTTTCAGTAATACAGCAGCTCAGCAGGTTTAACACAGATTATTGCTGGTATCCTGCCGAAAAGACCCATTCTCTGTTTTCCTTGTTCTCTTTTTACAAGAACCGACAGTTGACATGGTCGGCTACATGTTAAACAAGTTTCATATCCTTGCAGCAGAACCCAAAAGAATAAAAACATTGTGGAAAAAGTTAAAGTAATCTTTTTTTTTTTCATTTCAATTTAGCTTTTGGGAAGACGGGCTCTGTAGAACACTGATGTGATTTAAATTGACTGAGGATGGTGTGGTCTCAGGTGTCTCCTGCTCTGAGACTGCTCATCCTTCTGCCTCAGCTCTATGAATTAATATCACTACGGAATCCATTTTAAAGCATGCATCTTTGTCTGTTTCTATAGTAACCTGCTCTCAAACCTCATAGAATACATGCACTGTGGTTAAAATTCTAAGAATAGAAGTATCCTCACTTGTTTCTACCACTCCTTTAACAAAAAAGAGCAATGCAGCCATATGCAGTGTCATATGGCTGCCTGCAAATACATTATCCAATAAATAAATCTCAGTGCAACATACCGTCTCTCTGTCTCTCTGTCCTTCTCTGAAACATGTTGGGTTTTTATTGGGCAGCTGCTTTTGCAGTAATTAAAGCTGCGACAGAGTTCAAGATCGCAGATTAAAAGATTGAAAAGTTTTATTTGTCACATGCTCGTACAATATGTGCAGTGATGCCCTGTGACGATCACATCATCTGGTTGTGTGGTCGAGGTCCTACCAGTTTTGGAGGCACGTGGAAGTTACTCGACATCGTCCAGGATCCATATTCCTCATATACAGGATGTTTTTCAGTCATGTTTTGTCATTCTGTTTCTCTATATTGTCATTTTACTGTTGTTATTTCTGTCTTCTCTATTACATCTGTACATCCACTCCTCTGTTGCTCTTCCGTTTCTTCCTTTTCGTTCCTTGTTAAAGTTTTTCCTTATACAAACCGAGGGTCTACGGACAGAGGGTGTAAAGCCCTTTAGGGGAAATTATTGGGTTATATAAATAAAATTGACTTGCCTTCACATCTGCTGGCTCTGTTGTCTCACCCTTTACCTTTGCATCTCAGACAAAGGTTCTTGCTGAAAAAGCAAAGGGCAGCCATTTTAGTCCTGAAACAAAGAGCAGGAAACAGTCTCACTTCATGAAGCTCTGAAACAATGACACATACACAGAGAGACAAACAGATCAAACAGACAGATAGATCATCCACTAGGAATCTAATAAGAAAGAAAAAATGAATAAATGAATAAAGTATAAGTATAATAAGGTAAACTTAAACTTCGACAGAGAAAGATACTGGCATGTTTGTGTGGACTGACTGGAGTGAACGTGACTGACTGAAGATGTGGAGGTGGTACTAAAAAAAGTACTAAAATTGACGCAGAGATCGACTTTTGAGTCACCTTGCTTGTGAATGACAGGTCGTTCCACTTGCTGCGTGGAAGCGCTGCGTCAGAAAATGTGAACAAGTAAAACGGCCGAGTTGAGAAATAAATCACTGCCATATTATCATATAACTGCTAATAAGACCCAAATAAAAAAGTAATTTCGGGGTGCATTCATCTGTGCAGACAGAAATTATTTAAACCACTTGAGGACTTGATGTTACAGAAAAGGAATTTTCTGAGAGCTGGTAAAGTATTTGTGTATTGATTTGAGGCTGAGCCCTATAGCAGTTTTAATACTCGATCGATACGTGTCAGGGCTACTGTATCTGAACAGGCCCATTAAGTGTCAGATGGAGGTAATGAAAGGAAACTGTTTGCTGTCAGATATGACCTTATTACCAGGCTGAGTTTAGACAGGTCAACATGTCCGCAGGTTATGAGTTAAGGTGTAATCATTAATTGTAGCACAGCCTGCAGGGGATAAACTCTATTACTACATAAAATACACCTTTATCATAAGATTAATGCTTTTTAAATGTTCTGCTAATACATAATCTTGTGACAGGAAGACAAACAGGGTTACCATATCTTTGCTTTTGAATTTCATAATTAATCAGACAGATCACTGAACAGGAAAAAAATATTTCTGATGATTTGTGGCCTTAAGATAATAAAAAATATTCTAATATTGCTTGCAAGCTATTCTTTGCATATATTCTATCACCAGAAGAATAAAAAAATCTTTCATATGATATATTCCTTACCTTGCTCCTATCCTTATTTGTCTCCAATCCCCTGATATCTTGGTGGCTATATTACACAGCTGAGTCTATCTTTGAAGGAATCAAGGCAATAAAAGGCTTTATTTACCCTTATCTGGAGCGGACCCCCAAAAAACCCCACTGTATAATACAGACCGAGACACTTTCAACAGGCAGCCCACAAAAGGTTCCTGGTCCTGTCTCCTGGCAGGATTTTCTTCTTATATTCGTTTATTAAAAAGTCTTATTCCTTGTCACTGTGCATTGTACATTATTGCACCAGATTTCTGGGAGGGAATCATCTCCCATGAGCTGCTGAAGCTAATGGAGAGAAGGCATTGAGTAAAGGAGGAATAAAACTTCAGGTTGCAAAATCAGTTCGTGCCTTTGACCACTTAATAATGAAAAGCAATTACAGGCAGGCTTAGCAAGGGAGTTTGTTTTTTTCTTTTTATTTATCATAGAACCCCCAGTTGTCCTGGATGTCTAATGCATGTTGTCAGGGATAGTTTTGAGCATTGCTTTCTGTTTTGTACTTCCAATGACTTCACCGTCACCTTTTAAAGGTTTCTTCAAAGCATCTTTGCGCAATAAGGATGTTTCTTCTGTTGTAAGCCAGATGTCTGCCTGTTGACTTGTCATTTTACAGAGAAACATAGAGACAGTCATGTGTTATAAAATTTCAAAAGCACATTCACAGACAGATTCCAGTTTATAGGCAGAAATATATGTATTAACATATATAATATATGTTAACCAGCATGTATTTTGTTTCCGTCTTTCATCATTTTAGCAATGAGAATAATAACATCTCTGATTTCAAGTGACTGTAAAAAATATATATCATGTTTCCAATGTTGACATTTAAGACATTATGTGTAGATTTTGTATGTGATAATAGACCCATCATAGCATACACATTTTACTGATAGCATATGTCTACAGCCATGCTAGCAGCTCTCTGAGGCTGGACCTGGAACATCCTCCTTTGAGCTAAATGCTATCATCAGCATGTTAACATGCTCACAATGACAATGCTAACATGCCGATGTTTAGCAGGTATAATGTCAATCATGTTCACTTTCTTAGTTTATTAACTCCATCTTGAGACATGTCACTCAAAGCCACAAATGTCAGCCTCATAGTGACGTTAGAGGAAAAGTTATGGAATCTCCAAAGTCATCCTCTGTGGACCATGAATGTGTGTACAGTCATGGCAATCCATCCAATAGTTGTTGAGATATTTGAGTCTAGACCAAAGAAGTGAACCTGCTGACCGACTGGCATTGCCATCCATAGAGCCACGCTGTGAGCATGGCTAAAAAAATTTGACAATCTTGGTGAAAATTGGTGCAGTGTGTTGCATTTCTGAGCCAAATCTTAAAATTCTACACATGCGTAGTGGCTTTAAAGGTCCAGTCACAGATTGTGGTATAGTACCTAATGGTGACTCCAACTGGTGATGTTTTGAGAGTCAACACAGTTCACAGTTGAGTTTCAAAACATTAACAGTGAGCTGCGAGGACATTTTTTGGATTTGGGGATGCTACTGGGCACCACAGCAAGATCAGGGAGTACATCTTTAACAAAGACTGGCAGCTTTGCAAAGAAAGTGGGCTGTACCCTACAAGCCCCTGGGTGGCCTGTGTGTAGCACCTATCTATAAAGTATATGTCTATAGTCATTAGTAATAAGGTGATAACTCCTGGCATTGTGTTAAACTGTGCTACTCCTGCTGTTATAACTGTGAACCTTCACTGCGTTGCATAAATATTTAATCCTACTGTGAGAGATGCCCGGGGTTAAAATTCTGGGATGAGTGACTTATGGCAGAAGGAGCTTTTGGCAAGTTGTGATGACGCGGGGTGACCTTGTTGCTTTTGGCATTCCTGTACAGAGATAAATACATTAAAAGTGAAATAAGCCACTAGAATTGTGTGACAGCCACCTCTGCGTTTCCTGCGAGGTGTGATGGATGGTGCGAGCCCCTCGCAGCGTGTCTTTTTCGCGAGCTTTCCATGGTGGCTTGCTGGCGAAGGGATGCAGTGAGGCAGCATGTTGGGATGAAGGTCATTTGAAACTGAAGTGTCTAATTTACTGTGTGAAACACGAGTTAAACTGAACTCTTGTCAACATAGCAATGACAATGTAAAAATGCTTAGAGCGCCATGGCCTGCAGTATAAACCACTTATCAAAGACTCAGGCTGCAGGAAGCGAACAACACCCCAGGCTGATGTTCATCCAGCGTGTCTTCCACACAGCAGCAACATGCTTCACTTTCTAGGTTACGCCTCTTGAACTCAAACACACACTTTACCTTGATGGGCCCATTCTCTGTGAAGTCTCAAAGCTGCAATATAAATAGAGACGATCGTAGTATTCAGTCCCACCAGAGGTCTCAGTCCAAATATAACCTGCAATTTGGTCCCTTGGAAATATCTGTTATTTTAGCCTTTTATTGTCCTTGGACTGTTTCTGTGAATGTAGCCCTTTCTTCCCCTCTTTTAAGCCAGGATGACTGGGATGTATGCCCTTCATGTAAATATCCCCCCGTGACGTGGTCTCAGAACAAAGAGGAGCCGTATCTGGTGAGCTACCCTTGCTCCGAGCCTCGGGTTGAGACATTCCCAACGGGGCCAATCTATCACCATGTGATTTATAGGCTTTACAAAGTCGGGGTGTAAGAGAGATGGAGAAAGAGAGGAAGTGAAGGAGGGTAGGAATAGGAATGGAGGTGGATGGAAAGAAAGAAGAAGTGGGAAAAGACTGTAAGAGAGAGACACAGTGTAGAAGTAATAATCAAATGTCTTCATCACCACACTACCAGAGGCTACAGTCACCTCTCATTCATTATTATGTTGTTGATGATGAGCTTCATTACAAATGGATTAACATTTTAGCTGGAAAGAAAAGGCACAACTATTAATTAATGTTGCTGCAGGTAAAATGCCATGTGGACATCACATTCACAAAGTTTAATTGTTGATGGTGGGTTGATTAGTTTTAGTACATCTCAACAACAGTGGCAGTTTTAATTGCACATTGGGTTAAAATGCACTAATAGGGTTATGATGAATAACATCATCTGTCTGTTTTGTTCATTTAGATTTGGTTTGCACAGTCAGTGATAAGGTGCTTATGAGAATGGCTATTACCTTTTGCATTTCAGTCTGTTAACAGGATATCTCAGAGTTTGTGGAAATGCTGTTGCAAAGAACTGATTAAGTTTTGGAGGTGAATATCTGACATGTGCAACTGGCGTAGCTTTACATTCATACAGTATTGGCACAGGTGTGCACACATAAAATAAACATTGTTATCAATTATATTCTTATAAGTTGGAAACCTCAATTTTTGGCTATTCTCATGTCAAGCACAGTAAAAGGATCTCCGAAGTAAGTTTAGAAATTGGATTTCTAAAATTTGATATAGCATGGTGGATATTTTTGTGGTATATTTTACCCCTCATATGTGGGTTTGGTTTTATTAGGATAATAAATCATCAGCATACTATGAGGTGGTGATTATGTG
>NTHP01000098.1:680713-693213 GCA_003416845.1 Oplegnathus fasciatus
ATGTGCATGTCATGCTAACTGTCACTGACATGCTGCTACATTAAGTTTGATTTTACTTTGTGTAGTTTCACAATTTACCTGCACCAGTTAGAGTAATACGGCTAATTGATGTTTAATTAAATCTAAACATCTATTTTGGTATTTCTGTTACATCTATACATTTTTCTGTAATCATAATGTTTCAGTAGTTCCCCAGTGAGTTTAAGCATCCATGAATTCAGTGTGCATCCGTACTGTGACTCCGCTGCATGCATGTTAATGGGGAAAAAAAACATGACAGGGGAGTTAAAAACTACACTCAGTGTTAAAAAGGTGCACCCATTCTGTGTGCTCGATATTTCTTACTTAAAATTTTCTTTTTATATCACCCCTCCTTCTTCATTTTTACATTTTATGAGTGAAGTGAAGGGGAAGTTTGTAAGATTCAACAGCTTTAGATGGACCTTTCTGGTCAGACAGTTTCATGTAAAGAGTTGTTCTTTATATGAACACATTTAAGGAATTTAAGGAAGAGAAAGCATTTTATCTCTTTTATTTATCAAAACATGAACTAGATGCTACTAACTTTCTGATTTCAGGTAAACTGAGAGTATATTTCTTTTCCCACTTAAAATATGAACAAACTGACAAATACTGTTCATACAAAGTCTTGTCTGCACTCAGTATAGCCGTCTATACCCTCGCCCATACGCTGCTGTCCCTCCATCGTGACCTCCAAGACAGAGTGCAGACCGCCCCTGCTGTGACCCAGAATGATGATGGCGTGGCTATCAGTCCCTGTCAGGCCACACAGTCAGACCCCTTTCTGCTAAATCCCAGTCAATCACTCGCCTCTGTATCACACACTCCCAGATGGCAGTCACCACCTCACTGCTGTCCCAATCCATCATACGTCTGATTCTATAAGGCAGTAGGTGTTAAAGGTTTGTCGGGGTGGGCTTTTTACCGCCCTACAAACCCACAAATCTGCCAGAGAACAGGTTAGAGGTTACTCTGCCTAGAGCTAATAACCTTTGACCTAACCCAGTTCACCGTCCATTACTCAAAACTACTGCTCACTAGGCTATATAACCTCTCCTCACCCCTGATGTTACAACCCCTCTCAGCAATTTTTGTCCTTCTAAATGACTGTAGACTGAACCATTCACACACACGTACTGTACGTACACACACACACACACACACACACACACACACACACATGCACTGCTTTTTGAACCAACACAGTGTGGTATTGGCCATTCTCACACCTAGCTTAGCATTCCTTTAAGTGCCCGTATTCGTACATATATTGAGCAGATGAAATATCCTTATAGCTGTGTAATGTTGGCACACATAAATAAAGACAGATAAAAGTTCTACTAGGTTTTTAGCACTCTGTGTGCATCTATTTCCTCCAAATGCTGCCTGAGGCATGTTGACGCTAATACGACCAACAATGTGACAAATAAGTGACACCTAATTTACTAAAAAAATTTTGAAAAATCAATTCAATCAAGCCACACAGAAAGGCAAACGCAAGCAAGTGTTGCTTACATTCATGAATGCACTAACTGCATAGATTTTCCATCAATGCCTCATATCATTAACCCCAATATGAGGGTCCCTTTCCCAGACCTCAGGCCATTTGTTATTCTAATAAACAACCAACCTGACCCTGTTGTCACGATCCGTTCCCCTGTCCCAGTTCACCTCACAAATATCCCTGCAGTAGTGCGTGCATACAAACACAGGAAGTAAATCATCTGTGAGTGAATAAGGTTGGGGACTCGCGGCCTTTCAACTTTCTTTGACCTTTTTTTGGGGGGGGAGGGGTTGTTGTAAGAGCATCCCCGTGGGAACTCAACGCCCTCTGAGCATGAATTAAATACAGTTTCATAATAAGAAGGAGAGGGGATATAGAGGGATGTGGGGGAATTTTATTATTAATTGGATTGGAGAGTTCTACAGGCGTCAGCAAAACGTCTGCGTTCCTGTCGTCTCATTACTGTCCAGCTATTTCAGCAACTTCCTCCAGATGCTGAGAGTTTTCTATCCTGTTCTCTTAGTGTCCAAAGTTTACTGAGGAAGATTAAAAAGATGTCTCACCTAAACACATAAGTTATGCCAAAGTTTTAAAGATTTTTTTAAACTTCATTTTTTTGTCAGTTTATACATTCAGAGTTGCTGTGGGACCTCAAGCTGATTAAAACATACATCTGCATAAGCCCTCTGCTCTATAGTTTAATGAATTCAGCGGTCTGTCTAAGGCAAATGCATAGAGTCATATGCGGACAGGTTGAATCCATTACAATTTGTATATAGATGCATTAGTTTTGAGAATCTGGAGAGATTAAATGAGTTAAGATGGGATGTGATGAGATGAGAAAACAACATATAAAACAGTCCTAAAAATAAAACAAATACATAAAGAAACACAATACATACAGAATATACAAAGTACAAATGCATTACATATACAGAGTTGGCATTAGTTGAAACAATTAATTAATTAATCGACTAGTCAATCAACAGAAAACTTATTTGGAACAATTTTGACATATTTTGGTATTTTATCAAGCACAAATGCCAAATATTCTGTGGTTTCAGCTTCTAAATGTGAGGATTTGCTGCCTTTTCAATATGAGCTGAATATATTTGGGTTTTAAGCTATTGGTTGGACAAAATAAACCATTTGAAGACGTAACATCGGGCCATGGGAACATTCAGTGGGCATTTTCCACTATTTTCTGATATTTTATAGACTATTAATCAGTCAATCAAGAAATTATTTAAAAGATTAATCGGTAGTGAAAATAAACGTGAGAGAGATGTTGAATTAACTCTTGGGTAATGTCTGAAGCTGTAGCTTGTGGTGCTTAATTATATTATGTTTTGGGTACATCTAGTTAAAACGAATGCAGTCTAATACAACAGTCCTGAAGTAAATCCTTGCTTCATGAAGGTTAAAGTTTTTGTTGAAACTGTTTTAGAGAGATGTTGATTCAACTGTAGGATCAGTTTGAAAGATGCAATTAGTGGTGCTGTTGAACTGTATTGTATTATACAGAGAGGTGTTTCTGTTATTTAGCTTACCCTCATTGATATAAATGGGGTAGAGAAATGAATAGAAACACCTGTCAGTATAATGCACCACAAACTGCAGCCTCCATAATAATCATACAGTTGTATCAACACCTCTCTAAAACAGTTTCAGTTTATTGCAGATGTATTTTACATATTTTTTGATATATTTTTCTCATTTTTATTTGTAGTACTTGTTTTCTCGTTTCTCTTACTATGTTTATTTTTAAGATACCAAGGCAAATTCCTTGTATGTGGAGACCAACTTGGCAATAAACCTGATTATCATGATTCTGATTCATTTAGTTTTAGGTGTACTTTAGGTGTAATAAACTGGCAACTGGGTGTATCTTGGCCCCTGGACTTCTGGAGTTAGTCCAAGGAGGGCCAGCACCTCTGTGACAACAAACCTGGACTGTTTTTTTGCCTCCCTTGAAATACAGAAAGTGGCATTTTCTCTGAGGAACCAAAGAAAGCCAGCACTCCTTCCCCTGTTTCCATTAGTGTGCTTTAAACGAGTGAAACAGCGCCCCCTCTGGATTATAATGGTGGGTGCATGTAAGGCAGCCGGTGTGGTCAAAAGCGATATTGCGCTCTTTCACTCAACGCAATCATGTCGAGGCTAGGAGACGAAGCTAGCTGAAGATAATTAAAAAATCTGTATGTATCAATCTAAACAATGACATGCAGTTGCCGCCACAGCAAATAAAGTTATTTCAACATCATTTAATATAAACAACCGGGAGAGTTAGCTAGTTTTCCAGTGTTGCTAATGGCAACGGCTAACGTGCTTCTGCCAGACTAGCTAGTTAGCTAGCTAGCAGAGATGGAGGGAGAAATGAAGAAGAGGTTTGTCAGCAAGTGAACTACCATCACAGCAACAAGTGCTATGAGACGTTTTATGATATGGATATAAGTTGGACCAGTTCTCTTCCATGAAGGAAAGGATAATGGGCTTCTACGACAAATAAAGTAAGTAAAAAGTCCTGTCTGTCTGCTAACTTAGCTGGTTTTATTACAGATTTTGGCTGGATGTATGTGAGGTTATAGAGGTTGTATTTTGCACTGTGCCTTGTTCGTCTGGTATTGCTGCTGTCTACACTGACACAGCCAGCAGGGACAGAGCCTGTTGAGGTTAATTTGGGTATTATATTATCTCACATGTTGCTTTTATTGGTTGTTCAGTCACCAGTTGACTGTGTTTTGAGCCTGTGGAGGAGATCTGCGGGTTTCTTGAGACCAGTTTTTCATCCCTGTTTTGTTTTTAAGCTGAGCATTATGATGAGAAATGATCTAATATCAGTCAGGATATTTTTGTATGCTGAGCATATAGATAAGAGGAATGTGTAGTTCAGTTCAGATCTTTATTCTCCCACAAGAGGAAATTCTTTTTGCAGCAAGGCAGCATACAAACATGAAACATAAACACAGTAAAACAAACAACTGAAGTAATTAAAAGTTCTGTATTACAGTATGTATGCAATTCAGAATAAAATAAAGGGTGCATGATGAAGTGTAAGTCATGTATTTGATACATGCTTTGATACTTTTTGATGTGAACATTTTACACACCAGTAGTCACTACTGAGCTGCAGTGCATTGTATAAGCTTTGCAGTACTACTGTATATGCATGTTTGTTTTGTAAGAGGATATATACAAGTGTGTAAGTCATGTATGCATGATACATGCATCGTTTCTTTTCGATGTTCTGTTGATATTTATCTTGGCAGACACATTTATTCAAGTGACTCATTAATAGAAACACTCATTTTTTCACACTCGTTATGAACTATTTGGGGTTTAATGTCTTGCGGAAGAACATTTTGATATGTGGATAGGAGCAGTTTGAGGATCAACCCACGACTTGTGATTAGTGGCCAATTTAGTTAACTAACTGAGCTCTCATTGTAAGAATCCCATAAGTCACTTAATGAATGTTTATGGCTTACTTTATTGCACCATAGTGAAGCAGCACTGCAAATCTGTATTAGTTAACTTTTTTTGTAAAGCTCAACTTTAAGTTCTTTTATTGTCATATGCACAACAATTACAGTGAAGTAGTCATTGGCAATGAAATTCTCAGGCTCCCTCCAACAATGCTCAAACAATATGTATAAAAGAAAGTCATGTATCAAGTAAAAAGAGAATCTGAGACATAAAATAGTGCAGAAGTTAAAGGTATAACGAGTAGGATTTGTTGGTTGCTGTTTGTAAACGCAACATTCAAAGTTGGCCCCTTCTCCCCGGCTCAAATCACACGTGCTTACGATCTGGCAACTGGTCACTACGTTTTTATGGAGTCCCGCCCTCACACCCTGCGTGCTGTTATTGGCTGGGGGCTACACACCCTTGCCCAAAGGTTGACGCCCAGAAACGTCCCGAACACAGCAAAATAAGAAAATACAGGCAGAGGGCAGGGTCTCTGCAGATACAGACACCACCACACACTTCTAGTGGGTCATAAGTGATGGTTGAGAGGGATTATTTTTGTATGAGTCTATACATCGTTTTTTAGGAAAATCCTACTTGTTATACCTTTTTTAAAATATAGGAATAGAATAGAATATATATAAAATATATAATACTGTGGTAGGCGGGTGTGCAGTAATGATAACATGAATAAACTGTAATGTAGACAGGTTATGGGACAGGGTTTTTGTCTTATGGCCTGAGTGATGAAGCTGTCCCTGAGCCTGGTGGTGTGGGACCACCAACCACACAACCAGCGTTATACTTTATTTTTTTTAGATGACCTGTCGTACTTGGCTTCCCCAGAATTTTTTACTGAACCATGCCATGTGTTAAATTAACTGGCCTGTCTGAGCACCTGAACTTAAAAAATGGGACAGTCTCAACACTGTTTGCCCCCCCTCCCCCCTTTTTTTTATGGTCACATAATTTTACATAGAAGTCTAAATCTTCTAGCATCACCCCAGAGTTCACCCCAACAGTTTTACTGCTTGGCATTAACAGGCTTGATCAACATGCACACAAAAGAGTGTGTGATCTGATCTGGCCTAAAATCTTCAGCCTAAAGAAGAACATGATATTCTAAGTTCAAAACATGAGTCAGAAACAAAGTATGAGTCAATTAGAGACACATTGTACAAGTGTATAGTGTAAGGAGGGTGATTTGCAGGAGTGAAGACATGGCAGATTGTGGGAGTTGTGTGAAATTTTGCAGCTAAAGTGTGAAGATTCATAGCTATAGTTACATTTTTTACAGTAATAGAACTTTTACTTCATTATACTAATGCGGCTCGGTAAACAGCAGATGTGATTTGTTGGAAATGGCTTTCTCAAGGGGTTTCCACTGTGCACAGATACAGAAGAGTAAACAGTCTCATCTCTGATTTTGCCTCTTTTATGACCATATCAGGAAAAACAATAGGCACCAAATGTTTGAAGACTCATTACTTGGCCCGAACACAAAAACAAGGCAATACATGCTAGGATAAGAACAAGCTAAACAAACACAAAGAACAAAAGGCCTTAGAGGGGAGAAAGAAAGAAAAGTTCTGTCTGTCTAATGTATTGATTTTCATCATTACAAAACAACTCCTTATCTGCCTGTTCGTTGACTGCAGTGTTACATCATTCCTTCCACTTTGCTGCCTGTCTGTCCTCTGAATCATTCACAGCATAGCGCTCATCGGTCAGACTGCAGTCCCAGTGCCTGCTCGGTCTAACACAGCCTGCCTCACTTCAGATTCTCTCCTTTGTCACATGAAGACTTTATTTCCTGTGAAATAACCTCTGACAGCCTACTGTCTGTGTGTTACTGTACAAAAACAGAAAACTGTCCTAAAAAAATCACAATAGCTAATCCACTTCCTTCCACCTGAGTCCTGTCTGCCTGTCTGACCTCAGCCTTTTGATCTGCAAGAGCTTCCCCCCTACCTCAGCAGTGCCTGTCTTCTCTGTGAGCTACCTGTCTTGGCTACTAGACAAACTCCTCACCTCTGCCTTGACTTACCACTGAAAATCCTCTGGTCTGTCTGTGGCTGTTTTACCCAGAAATCCTTATTAGCTAATACATTCCTCTGCACCTGAGTAACACTTACCTGCCTGACCCCGTCCTCTTTTATCGAGCTGCCTACGCACTCACCGTCTCACTTCTTCAGCCTGTCAGTGGATGGACAGACGGTGGAGGTGACAGGTATCTGCTTGTTTATTCTTCATCCTTCCATCTCAGTAAGGAGGGCAGAGGGCAGTTGCATTGGAATCTGCACTGTTCGTGAATGAGGAGGCAGCTTGTCTGCTCTGTCTGTATCTTGCAGCCCACCTGAGGACTTCTACATGTATCTACTTAACTGTCTGTCAAGATATTTCATGCTTTTCATCTTTGTCTCTATTTCTGTCTTTTAACTGTTATAAGCTGCTTTTACGATCAACTGTTTGTTGGCGTACCTTAATGACATAGTAGGTTTGTTTGTCAGTGCCCTCCCAAATCACTGATATGAAAATTTTCTGACTCTCCTCAAATGGTTATGGTATGGTTAAGGTTTAGGCTACTAAAACTACTTGTTTAAGATTAGGGAAAGATAATGGTCACGGTGAAAAAACATCACCACTGGTAGGAGACTCCAGTCTCTAGCGTCATGCTTGCATCCTCCTTAAACCTGCAATAACTGTTTTTTTGGCCACTTGGAGGCAGTGGAAACAAGCTGTAAACACAATGCTGACATATAATTCACCTTTTTAGTTGATATGACGAACTTGCAAGCAAACGATTCCTTATTTACACAGCAGATACGGAGAAACATTAGCATTGATTTTGAGTTTCTGTCCACCTGATGAATGTAATCCATATATTCACTGTCCTTGTAAATCTTGTACCATATTTCCTTAAATAGTGGCCTTTATTTACCTCACCTGCAGGGTACCAGACTTTATTTGAAGCAGGCTTTTATTAGAGGCAGGCCTTTAAATGTACATTATGCTTAGTTGGCATGCACATCATATAACAGGCACCGGGAGTTCATCCATCCTTGTTTTTTCCCACAGCCTCTTGGGGGCCGGCCTTTATTTGTTCATGTCGCCCCCGACAATTATTTGACCTTTTGACTTTTATTTGAGGAAATGCGGTAACTTGTTTTTGGTGTCCACTGGCTCCTGAGGATCTTTAGTTGCGAAAAGCTTCACTATTTTCACCAGCTAGTCGCTAACCAAAACAGTGTGAATATTTACAGAGAGAGATTTATATTCATAGAGTGAATACTGGACTTTCGTTCGCCAGGTGGCCCAAACATTACTCTAAATGAATGATAATGTTGCTCTGTAACTACTGGATGTATAAATACACAACTGTTTGCTAACAAGTTCACCATGTTAACTTAAAAGGTGATAATGTGTCAGTGCTGTGGTCACAACTTGTTTCCGCTGCCCCCAAGTGGCCAAAAAACACAGTTATTGCAGGTTTAAGGTTAGGGTTGGGACCACAATGTTCTTGAAATGTCATTCACAGCATCGCTCCAATCAACACTGTGCCTCTTGTTGT
Organism: Oplegnathus fasciatus; assembly: GCA_003416845.1. Taxonomy (NCBI): domain Eukaryota; kingdom Metazoa; phylum Chordata; class Actinopteri; order Centrarchiformes; family Oplegnathidae; genus Oplegnathus; species Oplegnathus fasciatus. The sequence goes on from NTHP01000098.1 coordinate 689,278, forward strand.
TTATTGACCTTTTAGTTGGGACATTAGAATATTGCCTTGTGTATCTGTTTTTTGATGCATGGTCAATTTTGCTTGACACTAAAGAGCAATAACAAATTGCCCAATATTGATCTCTCCTTTAATAATAATATGTTTCCTGTTGCGGTCTTTTGTTGAATTTCAAGAGGTCTTTTAGATTCAACCCACATACTTCACATTTCATCTGTTTTATAACACTTCAAATGCTGCTGTAACAGTTGTTCGATAGTGCTCTCTACATCCTTTATCCCAACCCCCAAACAACATTTCTCTTATCTGTCAACCCCTTCCTCCTCCTCTCTCCTCCCTGCCTCCTTCCCTTACTTTTTCCTCTCTTCTGTCATCACCTCTAGACTACTTATTTACTAATGATGTGCTGCAAACGCTTACTCTTGTGTTTTCGTGCTGCACTCTCCATCTCCCCTCTTCACCTCGCTCCTCTCGGTTTCCTCATCCCCCAGCACCCCCTTCATCCTGTTCCCAACCCCTGACTGCACCTCTCCTGACCCCCTCAAGGTGAAACCTGAGTGGCTTTAATTGGCCGGTATCAATTAAATTCTGAAAGCACATGAACTCATGGGGGACAAGTAAGTGGACTTCGCTCCAGCTAGTTATCTCTGCTTCCTCCTCCATCGCCTCCTTGGACTACGGGACCTCGGTTCATCCTCACACATGGAATTGATGCCTCTCGCTCTCTCTCTTCAGCCAAATCTTCCCTTTGATTACATGGCCATCTCTTTCTCTCTCTGTTTCCCCTATCTCTCTCTTCCTTATCCATTCCTGCCGCCACTTTTAAATAGATCCCTGCGGCAGTGACTGAGCCAGACACGGCCTCCATCATGGGACCAAGAGGAGGCTAATGCCTTTTTAATGAGGCCTCGGCCACAATGTGACACAGTAAAGTGGCAGGAATCGGTGGCTGGTGAGCCCTTGGTCCAGGGTATTTATCACCTAAAACCCTCTGATCCACTGTGCCTGTGGGAGGGAGGGAGAGAGGGAGTGAGAGAGAGGTAGACAGTGAGTGGGAGGCAGGCAGGCAGGCAGAGGTTGAGGAAGAAAGAGAAAGTTACCAAAAAGCTGGATAGAGAGCAAGTGAAAAGTGGTGGAGGAGAGATGAAGGATAGGAAGTGGAGCAAATGGCTGGGAGGAGAAAGTATATAGAAATAAGGCAACATAGTTTTTAAATTTGTTGCCAAGAAATAACCAACTTTGTTATTAAAAAGGCAACCAGAGAAAGGGCAAGAAAGAAAAATGACTGGTCTTAGAAGCTGCGTTCCTTATTTTATCCTCTTCCCCTTCTCCTCATCATCTTAAGTGGCTCGTACATGTTTAGCATCCCACCACCGATTGCCCCTGGAAGCTGCATAATGTGAAATCATAATAATAACCATAATGCTTCGACAGTAATTAATATTCCTCCATACATATTGCTGCAGAGCCCAAGAGAAAGGCAGTGAGAGTGGTTTGCCTCCAGTGAGGGGAACTCACATTATTATATTCCCACTTCATCCAATATTAATGCCCATTGGGCCCAGTATTCTAATATGAGTTCTAGTGAAATGGCCTTAAGTGGCTGAATAGCAAATAAGATAGATTAGCAACAAAAGAAAACCACCTATTTCATTATTAACGCAGATGATTGAAAGTAATGGGCAGGATAAAGGTGTGAAATCAAAGAACCTCTGAAATATGAACTGGTGGAATCTCCTTAAACTCCATTTCGGCACCACCAGTGTGCTCACTTAGGACTTCAATGGCGGTCTATTATGGCTCTGCACCACATAAAAAGAGTGTGAGGTCCAATAAAATGGCCGTTGTAAAAATCGCCCATTGTAGTCGATTGCTTCAATCTTTCTACACTGCTGCATTGAGCTTTGAAGCAGCAACATACATTCTCTCACACCACCTGATGCTCATGAAGTGATTTTGTTTTGTTCATTATGGCTTATTGTGGTTCCTCACAGGTACAGTAGCTTTCTATTCTTTGCAGGGAAATTTCTTATTTATTTTTCATTCTATCAAACACATACTACTGTTGATACTGTTGATACTATGGATGGCACTTTTTTATTCGCTCTATTTGTATTCTATAATTGCCCCTCAATGTAGTAGTTTTCATTGTTACAGACAGAGTCTGCTTGTCCCGTGTGAGATTCAGATTGCCTACGCATGCACAAGGAATTCAAAGGAAACGATACATACATTTTAATGTGAATGGCAAAAGCCGGTGCTGGGCATTTGGAAAAGAAAGCGTAGTTGTTGTCATGATGTATCCTCTCAGCCTATGGCTTGTTTGGCTGTAAACTGATACAAGTTGCTCTTCTTCTGTTGCATTTCTGACAGCTGTTCAAGGCCACAAGTAACCACAGGTGTCACAAAATCTACCAGAAATCTTAGGATTATAACTTTTAAAGCAACTTTCTACTTTTAGCCCACAGGCAGTCCTTTGATCATCCAAAATTTACATACCCTTACCTGAGCTTGTGTATAGTGTGTATATAAGTAGCTCCACAGTTCCCTGTATCCTTCAAAATAACTTCATAAGATTTCATTCTCTAAGTACCTGTCTTACAAGTGTGCTTTAGATTATAAACAGTTATATCCTCTCTCCCTCAGATTGCTCTTAATCTCAGCTCTTTCAATTTAAAGCAGGGTACTAATTGATTATCTTTAAAATGAACCTCTATGATAAACCTTGGAAAGATAACCTTTACAGTGAGGACACATAGAATTGCTGCAGCAAAACAAAGCACCATGCTGTTACTGAGAGAGATGCAAGTGGAGCAGAAAAAGCCACGAGGGCAGAGAAATGGCTTGTGACAGGAAAGTTGTTGGTGCAAATCTCAATCTGAAATGACTCAGCAACTACCATCAGGGTGCCCTTGAGCAAAGCGGTGAAGCTGCTCTGTGCTCGACAGTAGACTGCTGTGAGTGCATTAGACAGATCCCAGGTGTAAAAGTTTGTAAATGTGCTGCTGGGAAACCTCACGCAGAACTTCCTGTTCAAAAGGAGAAAACAAATAAAAAGTGTATGTGTTTGTACAGATGCAGCTGTCCCAGAGGTCCCACTTTTTTACGAGCTTATCGCACTGCAGCTGCTGCACTGTTGCTCCACCCTCCATCCTGCACTCTGTGCTGCATTTCGTGATACACAGCAGATCAGTATTCTGATTTACATTCGCATGGGAGGTTAAGATCGACTAGATTAGGTTGATGCCCCTGTGGGGAAATTTGTCTCAGACTCCAGACTGCATTTGCTCCAGCAAAAAGTTTTAAGCAGGGCGATGCCACAAGAGAATTGGTGTAATGCTGTCCGCTTTAAAAAGAAACATACCAGGGATTCTCCCAGTCAGACACCAGATGAGCTGTTAGACAGTGTTAGTATTGGTTTTTGGATAAGAAGATATGCCCTTCAGTTTCCTGCTGCAAGCGTATGTTCCAGACAGTCATAAATGTTGTATGAGTCTGCAGAGGGCCTGGGGAGAGGAGAGGAGAGAAGAGGAGGTGAGGAAGTAGAGAAAAAGAGGACAGCATTGGAAGAGGAAAAGGAAGGAGAGGAAGAGAGAGGAACAAAAGTGACTAGTTGGTGGTGGTTGCAGTAGAAGGAAAGATGCTTGGTTGAACAGATTCAAGGCCAGGAAGTATGCTTAACTGAGTGCAGTGTTTCTTTTAATATCTTTAATAAGTGTGTACATGAGTTTTCACACGTTGTCACTACAGTAGCGTGTGCTTTTTTGGGATTAAAAGACTCCTAAATGGTCTTGGCCTTACTGAAATGTTTAGAAACGTCTGAATCAAAGGGTTTTTTATTTTGATCAGCTTTGGACTGCTGTAATGAGTGTTTGAGATTAAGAAACCTTGCTCTCTCTGTGTGTGTGTGCGTGAGTTTGTGTGTGTGTGAGTGTGTTTGAAAGAGGA
>NTHP01000098.1:698661-717494 GCA_003416845.1 Oplegnathus fasciatus
GGGTTTGAAGCGCGGATGTATAGTCTTGAGGAAAGGGATTTTGATCATATCTAACAGCAACCCACCTCCAACCCTTACTTTACTTTGTCTGTGATATATTTTTTGTTTTTTCTTGTCACCCTGGTGTGTGTACGTGGGTAGTTGTGTGGTTCCTGTTTGTATATGAGCATCTGTCAGTGTGTGCCTCTGAGCTGTGAGATACACAATATTGACAAAATTTATTTTTACTTCCTGACTGCACTCAGAGTCTTAGAATGGTGTTTACAAATTAAAATAGTTTAATTCTGAATGAAACCTCCCTACCGTCTGTAACAACAGATATCATATTAAAACCACAATTTCTGCAGTTTTTGCAGCAAAACTGCGCACCTGACACTTTTTAAGGGAAACTCAAACTGGGTCTCAGTCTCATATTCTTGTCCATTATGACTGTTACGTCCCCTTGGTAGAAACTAGGGGTGGACGGGGACGACAACATGACAATCAAAGAATTTCAGAGTCAGAGTTGTAGTGGAAAATAAAAATGGTTTATTTTCACATTATCTCATAACAAAAGGTGCTCAAAACTTGGGGGAGGACGGGACAAGGTGGTTGTGCCAAATAAAATGAAATCAATATGACACTGACATTGCCGTTATATGGTATGCATCTTAGCCAGCAGGCTACCAGGACAAAATAAGTAGTAAATGCTAGAAAATAGTCTGTTTGAAAAAGTGAGACTCCAGTTGTGGTTAATTGCTCCACAACTGTACTGTAGGTCACTGTAAATTGAAGTTTTTTGGAAAGCTGTAGGATGCTAATGCTTCTCTCCCTGATTGACGTTCACATTTCCCAAATCTCTACAATGTAGGTGGTGAGCAAAATGTTCAAGAGCAATAGTGACATTAGAAAAAAATGTAAAAATTAGTTGTTAATTCTGTTGTTGAATTTTAGCAATGTTTTCAAAACTTAAAATCTCCCACATTCTGTACTGATGAAGTAGTAGTAGTAGATGAGTAATGTCACTTATGTGCTTTTCGTACCAGTGCCTATAGTATGTAGGCCCTGTATGTGTTCCCATGGGTTTTCCCTTTCTGTGTGTACTTGTGTGCAACCCTGCATACGTGACAGAGCCTGGTGTCTGTATCTACTCCCTGTTTTTCCTCAGGTGTGAAGGCATCGGAATCGACCGTGTGAGTCTCGCACTTGATGCCTGGTGATTGATGGTGTGAAGGTGATTTATTAGTCATGTCCGAGGAGCAGGCAGCAGGGGAAAAGCTCTTTTGTCCCTGTCTTTTGAGGGCCTCGCTGTTGTTTTTCATTTTGTTCGCTCTCTTTCCCAGCACAGCTCTCTCTCTCTCTCTCTCTCTCTCTCTCGCTTTGTTTTATTGTCGCCCTGCAGTGCCCCTTTTAGATTCTGGCTGCGAAGTTGCCTTGTAGCGAGCAACGCTACATCTCAGATGTCTTGCCCTCATACAGCTACGAGAGTGTCATTCCATAGAAACTGACTAAAAAGAGCCATAGGCAGACGTGCAGCAGCATTCTCTGTGGTGTTTTTGTCTCTCTGTTTCTTTGCCCTTGTCTCGTTCTCTCTGTCTGACTGGAGGCCTAATAGCTTGCTAATCACAGGCTTCAATAGGTGAGCTGGAATGAGCAATTTCCTATGAATCAGGTTGATGGGGAAAGAAGTCAAGAGGGAGAGAGGGATGAAGAAAGAGAAAAGCGACAGGTTGCCGGCACTGCTCTCATACCTCTTGTATCACACTGACAGCTAGCAGAAGTGCTGAGGGCCTAGTTGTAAATTGATTGTGACTGCTCATGAGTGGCACCGTGAGAGGGAGGCAGGTGATGGATTCCAACTGGTTCAATCAAGTTCAAACTTCAATACCAAAGATATTTTAAACCAACTTTTTGATACCACAGTAAGTTTATTCCTCATTAACTAGACTCTTACAAGCAAAAGTGTTGCGATCTCTTGACTTCTTTTATGTTAACGCAGTGTATGCTGTGGTTAAATCGTGGTCATTTGATGACCACCACCAGTCTTTGGGGTTACTTTTAAAGTGTGAAATGGCAGTCACTTGAAACACAGTAGTCTTAGACACTTGAGACAGAAAACTACAATAATTCAAAATCAGTTATTATTTGATTAGAGTGCTGATTGTCACAATAGATGTTAATGAGGCCCACTAGCTTCTGATTTACTGTAATTGTGTGCCGTTATTGTACCAGTGTACCATTATTTGTGCCCTGCCCACCTTAGTTGCTGTTGCTATGCCTGTCAAGCTTTCCATTCTAGCACAGCAAGCAGTTAAACGGTGGCAGATTTACCTCTTGAATTTATTAGTAATTTCATTGATTTCAGACAGAGGTAAAGAAAATTAGTTCTCATTTCCAGCTGGCAACCATCAACTTTGCTCACTGAAATTCCAACTGTTGCTGGCAGATTTTGTCAGCTTTAGTGACTGAGCTAATTTAGCTAACGTCTCCAGCTGACTTTTTAATATTTCCAGCTGACTCATTTTAAAAAAAGAAGACAAAAACCCCCACTAAAATACTTGTTTGTATTCTCACTTTTAATGTTACAAGAAAAAAGGCTTTCAGAATGAGGACTAACTGATGTGTTCGCAAACGTAACGCTTAGTGTTGCACGGTATACCGATACTAGAAAGGTATCGCAATACCCTGCCATTAAAAACGGTACTATACCTTATTTTATTAGTACCAATACTTTAAGAATGACCGTGTTTTAATAAGAGCTGTAATTCCTGTGAGTTGCGTTGATGCGCGACAGCTGGGCAGTGTGTGTGCAGCGCTCTGCTTCCACCCCCTGCACTCCCTCGGTTATTGCCGACCATCCACGGCTTGTTGACAAAGCTGACACACGGAGCAAAATATGGCATTAACGTTATTTCGCTGACATAACCGACAGTCAGGGCGAGCCCACAGACACCACAAAGCCCGTCTGTAAAAGATGTTTTAAACCCACGCAGACTAATGGAGCCAACACGTCCAACTTAGCAAAGCAACTCGCCGACAGACATGCCGACCTGTTCAAGGAACTCAAAGAGCGACATGTTAGCAAATGACAGATAACTTCATTACATGGTCTCAGATAGAGGTCAAATGAGTGTGAGTTATTTTGTGACAAGCGAACTTTTTTCACCATCAGAGTTTGACGAGGCAATTAGGGGCAATGATAAGTGTTTAATCTGGCTTTAGCTTTTTAGATAATTTACCAACGTGGCAAACATCTCTATATGCAAACGCAACGTTCACACCGGTAACGTTAACTTTACCATAACTTGCAAGCTGCTAATAATCAGGTGTTCACAAGTATGCAGAACAACAACACCAGTATAAGTGATCAGTTCATACTCAATCAGTACTGGTAATGGTAATCATAGCATGTACATTTTCGTCAATAATTGTTTCTATTACTAGAAAATGTGCTCAGTAGAGTGCAGACCTCCGCCAAAGAGGTGTATTGAGTCATTTGTGTGTAGTCTAATTTAGTGCACTACTGTAGTGTGCATGGCCGTCACAAGTAGCCTATTACTTTTCCTGATGTTTTAGGTTTTTTGCCGTGGTATCATTTCAGTATTGGTATCGAAATATTTAGGCAGGTATCAGTATTGAAGTCATAATTTTGGTATCATGACAACACTAGTAACGCTATCTCGTGTAAGATTTGCTGAGGTTGCTGGAGTGTTTATTTCCTCAAATGCAATGAAGAGCAGGATAGAGCTGCTAACGTTATCCTAAACTCTGCTAGCAACCAGGACTGGCTTCCACACAGTGTGGAAATACTACATTTAGGTTGTTTGTATATGACGTCACATCACTGTGTTCCTGTGGCAACAATTGCAGATGGGGGTCGGGAAGTGATTTTCTACAAAGGAAACACTATCACAAGTTCTCAAAATGCCGGAGGTTTGCATCGTTTACAGTTGCTCAAATCGATCAAACCGCGAAACCACGAGCAGATTTTATCGAGTACTAAAAGTTGTTATTCACAAGGGGAAAAAAATGCAAGAAATTGACCGAAAAACGGCGGCAAAAATGGGTTGCGGACCTTCGTCTGCGGTCGGGAGGAGCGGAGTCAGATAATGCGTGTGTGCAGTGACCACTTTGTCAAAGGTAAAGTAACTTAACATCGTCTAAACTAGCACAGTACAGGCTTTCCTCCATCTTGTCCATTTTGCTTTTCACTTCCTGACCCACATCTGGATCTTGCGCGTCATCGGAATCACGTGACTGCAAACAACCTATCGGATGTACTAGTCGTGAACAAGGCTTTTTTTAACGTAACCTGAAATCCCATAAACTAATATAGGAAGTTAATGATATGCTCGTTGGACTTGGAAGTAAGGCTCGGTTACTTCTGTGTGTAGTAAGCTAATTAGCCAGATATGCTAACAATTGCAGCTTATGTTAGAGCAGGTAAACGCACAGTTTAATCCATTCCTTACACTCTTGTTTTTTGGTTTCGGAAAGGCTAGAAAAAGACACCACCCTCCACACTCTTTAAATGCCAAATATCGCTTTTACAACCGCAACATGTACACTGTTTCAGCGTGTGGATCCAAGGCTGAGTCCGATATCACTTCCTTGTTCACTCATTCACTACTCCCTATACATTGGACTCTCAATAGTTTACTCAATAGTGAGCAGTAAATTCAGATTTCAGACACTTACTAATCATCATCATCATTTTGCGTCATCACTGACAGTTGTTGAGTCATGCAACTGAAATTTTAAAAATAAAATGGCAGACGTAAATGTAGTGCACTATATATAGTAAATAGAGAGTGATTTCTGACACAGCCTTGACAGGCCTGCTGTGCCTAGTTACGGTTGCTAAGCTATGATTGGATAATTCTTTTCAGGACAGCTCCTGTGCTGATGTACTTGTTACATATTTAGGACTAAATATGTAATGGTGAGAGTTTTTGTGTGTGTTTGAGCTGCAGGCCTCATACAGGGATGATGGTCTGCCCAGCTGTTGCCTTTTTCTTATTGCATATTACAGATGAGTATCTTTCCCTCTAGACTGATATGATACACATCTCAACATATGATCAACGATCCAATTCATGAATGATAGATTTTAGGCTGCAGTGATTTGATATTGCCTAGTTTCAGTGTGTGATGCGACATAATGTGGAATGATGTGATGTGATTCAGTAGAGCATAAACTGTTCCATTTTAATTCTGCTATGTTTTTACATCGGCTGCAAGAAAAAAAATACTGTAAACAATAAATCAGCACAATGCAGTTAAGCGAGAGAAAAATTCAAATGGGCTCCTTCGCATACTATTTGCAGTGTCATTTATTATAATGTACTGGATGTTTCTCAGCAGATAGAAGAAAGTAATTTAACTCAATACATTCAAACAGTCTATTTTATACCGTATATAAATTCTTTGCTGCTGAGTTAACATATACTAAAACAATATGTTGACTGGCTTTGTGACCCAACTTTTCCACTTGGACTTCTCCATACATGACAATAAACACAACCTTTCAAAGGAAATAGAGAACAAATAAGTTTATGATGTTTTGGCTAAGAGGTGTTTAATTGTGGTTCAAATGATCAATCTTAAGGACAACCTATTTTCGCTTTTGACCTTGTCTTGAAGCCTGACCACCTGTGCTTTTATCCTCAGCAACGTCCACATTCTCTGAATTGTGGGACAAAAGGAAGTAGAAGTTAAGGCCTGGAGGATCTGTTTCCTGGCCATCACAGTCTTGACTTTCATCTCAGAAATCACTGGCAGGTCGTGCTCATGTAGCTGGGAGTACTTTGGTAGTTTCGCCTGGATTGGGGCAATCAAGGGGATTGTGGGGCTTTCTTCCTCACAGAGGACTGTGGTTGCCACTTTATTTGATGAGCATCATGGCCAGACAGGGTGATCAGTACTTCAGCCCTTCTATGCTTTCTGCAGTGCAGTGAACGCGACAGGCTGTTGCTCCTTAGAGAAACAGGCAGACACAGGCTGAGCTTTGAGGCTTATCCCAGGGGGGGTTTCAGACATTCTTGAGCTTCTTGAGGCTGCAGTAGCACAATGTCCTCTTCAGTTTACCTGTAGAGTTTTCTGAGATGCCAGATTTACAATGTGTACAATTTATCTCACATTAGAGAATACCGATGCAACATTTTCTTTGCATTAACTGTTACGAAGCGGGTTCTTTGTTCTCTTGGTTTAAGACATCCTGCTGTGTTTTTTCTCTCTCTCTCTTTACTTAATCATAAGTGTGTAGATGGACTGTACTGTCTGCTCATTGTCTATTACATTATATGACGAGAAAATACTATGTGATGCAGCGTAGTTTCATTCATTGTTCTGAGCAGCACAGAACTGTTAGAGAATTGAACACAAAACAACTGTAAATTGTAAATATCCAACACTAAAGCTGATACCGGCTGATACCGATATCGATATTTTATAGTATATTAAAGCCGATAACAATATATCTGTGGATGGTGATATTTTTTGCATAAACATACAACATAAACAAACATTTCTGGATACAAATCTCTTAGATTTTAGAACAATTGTGACCACAATATGTACTGAGTGGACCATTTTATAGTGGAACAAATAAACTTCTATTATGCAATTGCGACACTGTTACTTCATTACCTTAAACATAATCTTTAGTATTTCTATACAGTAATTTCTTGTTGTTTATCGTCTGACATATACGCAGATACCGCTATATCCGCAATAAGCTAATATCGGCCAATATATCGACCCACCTGGTTAACTGTCTAGCTCTAATATAGTGTACAACAAACAAAAATCAATACAGCTATGGTTTTACTAAATCTTGGACATTGCATTTTATTAACTATCAATCTCACGCAAGATACTACAAGAGAGGTTTATACTGTTATTTCAAAGCTGGATAAACTCTATTTCACAAATCAAAGGAGGGAAGAGAACTGAAGAACGACGGGGTGGGATCACACGCTCATCGGTATTTTTGGTTTTTGTAGCAGAACTGGAGTTTCTCATTGTGGAAGACTCAGTAGGTAGGCAGCTTGACAGTTATGAGTGAGTGTGTGTGTGTGTGTGTGTGTGTGTGTGTGTGTGTGTGTGAGAGAGAGGGAGAGAACGAATGGGGAGTGTTGATTCAGTGTGTATTTGAAGTGAAATAGCAGAGGTGCAGTGAAACCTGCAGGGAACCTCGACAGGAACTGATAGGAACAGTATTCTCTCACACATGTGCATTACACACACAGACACACACACATTCACACTGACGAACATACAGTCTGTGTCTGTAAGAGTTAAAGTAAAAGTTCATTGTTCCACAATAAGAGTTTCCCCCAAAACGCTAAGTTATTTCTTTCTCTTTCTCTTAATTCAATTCAACTCAGTGAAGCTTTATTAGCATAATATTTTGCTCAAAATACAGTACATGTTGCCAAAGCATATACATAAACAGTATAGTAAATAATACATACAATGAATACATAGAAAAGTGGTGATACTTTGGAATGAAGCGACTCGTGATGAAAGTGAGAAATACTCTTTATGACAGTATAATAATAATAAGGCAACTATTTTGATAATCGACTAATTGTTTAAGTTATTTTTCCAGCAAAAATTCTTCTTCTCAAATGTGAAAATTTGCCACTTTTCTTGGTCTTGCATTATAATGAATTGAATATTTTTGGGATTTGGCTATTGGTTGGACAAACCGAGACATTTGATGAGGTCATCACATATTATGATGGCCATTTTTCACTGTTTTCTAATGTTTTGTGGACCAAACAATTAATCGATTGATTAACAAAATAATCTGCAGATTAATCGATAACAAAAATAATCGTTATATACAGCCCTAAATAATAATAATAAACTTTGTTTATACGCACTTTTCAAAACGAGTGCTTTACATGGTATAGAAAAATAAAGAAAAAAATATACTACACAAAACCTTGTTTATGACAAACAGTTTTATATTCCAGAAACCACGAGATTCAGTGATATTTAGAGTGTAAGAGCAGAAACATTAAAAGAGGCATATTTGCTGTTTCAAGCTTTCAGTTTTCCTTTAAAACTCATCAGGAAACGACAACACCAGGTGTGCCAGCTGACTGCTCAATTGCACCAATTAGGCTGATGATGTCACAGGCCTAAACTGTTGCACCAGACTGAACATCAGCATATATCAACATCCAGTCCTCTTAATGTACTGTAAACAACTTCAGTTTGATTTATGGTCAGTACACAGCAACAGAATTTGCCATTAACAGATGTAAACCTCTTCAGAGCAGTGGTCTAAAAGCTTCTGAGGAACAGAAGTTGTTTACATGACTTTGGGAGTATTGGGTGTTGATATGTGTTTAGTTTTGGCCTGTGACATCATCAGCCTAATTGATGCAACTGAGCAATCAGCTGGCACACCTGGCGTTTGTTAGCTGTTGTTTCCCAGCACCTGTACCTGCTCCGGGTGATGACGATCATTTTTTGGGGTAAATTTGGGGAGAGTTCCATTTCTAATTTTTCCATATTTTGGGCATACTATAACTAAATTGACCCCTGTCTCAACTCTTGAGTTTGTTTTCTCTCTCTAACCACTGTTGGCAACCCATTTCAAAAAACAACCGGCAATCTCTGAGCCTGTATATTAAGCAGGGTTTTTTAATTTTGAATAAATTTGGGGCTAGTCAAAACAGTCTTTTAAGTGACTGATAACATTCAGGTTTTTGAACTAACTGGATTTGTTTTTCCAGGGTTTAATGAAGTTGTATAATATGTAATTTTTAAAAATAGTTTGCCCAGTTGTTGTGTAGAGATTATGACACCTCTCCTGTTTCACATCAAGTCCACTGTATATACTGACTTCCTTACTCCCCTTTACACTCTCATCTCTTTGTGCCTCTACCATATGTTGCTTTCCTTTTCACTTTCTCTCATTTAAACTCTCTTCGTTCCCCTCTCTCCTCTGGTGCATCTCTGCTTGTTGGCTTTTTTGAGAACTGGTGGTGTGATTAAACAGCAGACATGACTCCACCTAACAGCCAAACTTGTTTTTGTTTCTGGGCTGCGTTCACTTGAAAAGACATTTTTCCTCATTTCCCTCTCGTATACTCTTCTCCTTTATCATTATTTCATCTCATTCTTCTCTCCCCATTCAGCTCTCAGTTGCATATACCTTTACTGTAATCCCCTATCAGTGCTGCACCTCTGCACCTCATCTTCCTTTGCCTTGGGAGAATGCACTTTCACATCTCCCTCATCCACTTCTGCTCCCTTATGTTGTTTCATTTTCAGCTGTCAGTCAGAAGGAAGATCATGTCTGAGAAGATCAGTCTGTGCTAGCAAGAAACCCTGAAAATCTTTCCTATAAGAGCTGCTTGTGCTATTATGAAACTGATTTGACTGGATAATGACTGACTATACTGTAGAGCAGTACAAGAATGGGACAACTTCATTGCACCACAGAGGCAAGTGCTGAAAGACTGTATTTTCTCGTATTTCATCTCCAAAATAAATCTGGACTTGCATGATAAATATTCCTCTGTGAGATGGAAAGCGCCAGAAATGCCGACCATTATCACGCCAACAGTCTTTCAGTTTTGGCAGAATTGCAGGAATAGCAACAGAATAATTGGCAGACATGATTTTTTAGGTTTTTATTATATCCTCTTTGACCTTTTTGACCCTTTGGATCAGGATGTAGTTTGCTCAATGACCTATAGAGGGCGCCCTTTGACTACACAGTGTCAGACAAGCATGACCTGGCATTATCTAGCGGCATGATGCACCTTAGTCTCTCTTTCTGCCTCTCTCTTACACACACACACACACACACCCTCCAACCTGTCATGCCCTGGCCGTAGCCAGCCTCCTGCTCTCAGGAAAGGAGTGATGAGCGGTAGGAGAAAAAGTGATGAGAGTCGGGCGGGAGAGTGATGAGCACGGGGAGAGATTGGCTCGCTGGCAGATGATTCAAAGATCATTCTGCCCCCTGAAATAGCTCTCCAGTTACGAAGGTTGTCTGAAAGCATTAATAAGTAATGAAGCACCAGCGGCCCTGGCTCTGTGGATGCATAAATGCGAATCGGTGTGTGTGAAATGTAAACTTAAGCCGCTACATCGAAGGTTTTGTCATGAATGCATGTGTGGCAGGCGTGTGTGTTGTTTTTGGGTGTGTGATTTTGTTTGATTGCATTTATGAACATATCTTCCATCTAATTGGATTTCATACTTTCTGTTTTGTGTCTGTGATGTGTTCATTAGCTCATATGACATTCAGGTGAATGAACCTGTCTCTATATATAATCCGATTTTATACATGCCACGTGTGTGTGTGTGTGTGTGTGAGTGAGTGTGTGAGAGAGAGAGAGAGAGAGAGACTTGCCTGTGTAAATGTCATGTTCTTGATATGAATAATATTCAGAGCGGTCCTTGACTCACATTTTGAAAAATAGTTTTCTCACATATGTCTAGTCCAGAGGGAAGCATTGGTGGAGGTATGTGAACATATTAAAGGCACAATCCGTAGTCTAAATGTAAACAAAAGGGTCACGTACACCACCCAAAATACAAGGTCAGAACGTGCCATCACTTTGAATATGACTAACAGGTCCTTTCAGTGTTTCCCCTAGGAACCTGTTTAGTGGAGGTGGTGAGCCACTTAAATCCTGACGCATCTCTTCTCATGATCAGTTTATTTGGTAGATGACATCCTAAACAACAGCTACACTCATTATATACATGGCATTTGCTGTGTGGAGTATCACCTCTGCTCTTTTTCCCTTTTAAAGTGTACAGATTTATTACAGAAGTGGTATAAAGCTATAAACCACTGAGGGAAACCTTGCTTTTAAAACACTGATTCACAATAATAGACCACTTATCCGAAGTATTGTTTTCTGATGCTGTAAAAGGTTTACCTCAGTAAGAGGTGCAGAGGAGTAAAATAAGTCTATATTTCTGGTTGCGATCACCTGAGAAACACTCAAATTGCAGATTTTTCATGAATAACTCAAAATCTTTATGTACCGTATATGAATATATTGACATGTACTGTACGTGGTCAGAGAAATCACAGAATGGGGCTTTAAGTATTATGAATAATTTTTCTGTGCTTATAGAAATGTTTTAACATGGCCCTCTATGGTTTTGGTGGGATGGAGGGTAATAGAAGAGTTCAGCTTAATTTTTCAAGTGAAGGCGTAGCAGCCTTGTCTGCAAGCAAAGGGAATAAAAACACTGGTAGTTCTATATTTGCAGTGGATTTTACCAGTGCTTAATTCACTGCATTAGCCAAAACAGACCTTTCCCATATACTTAGTTTATCTGTAAATGGTTTTCTCAGTTGAATTTCCCCAAAAATGTACTCTCTTACTAGAGTCAGTATCGCGATGTAAAATAACATATATATAACACATGTAAAATGCCGTGATAGGGGAATTCACATATCACCCACCCCCAGGAAGAGACTGTCCAAGAAAAATGACAACATTAGTAATTTCACCAAATGGCCAATAACATGTCAAGTGACCTCCAGCGGCCATGGATACTATGACTCTCTGTCAGGAGTATAGGAAGAAAGAAAGGTTGTTATAGAAAAACAAAATGACCTGAATTTAATTTCATCAAAAAATAGTTTTATTTTTACAACGGTGAGTTTTAACAGATTTGAAAGGCACTGATAAATGATGATAGAAAGTGCTTATATGTGTCATCCAAGGGCAATTACAAACTTTGTGTTTATGTTGTTTAATTTAGTTGACTTTTTTAGACGAGTAGGACCGAATTAGCACATCAGACAACGTTAAGATTCCCGCAGAGTCTATGTCACAGCTTCTATATGTAGCCTGGAGGTGACATCATATCTGATAACATTCTTTATCAAAAAGAGGAAAAATAATTGTCTCTTCTGTCCCAACAAATCCCCAGCTGAGTGAGCGTGGAGTTCACACTGTCCGCCTTTACATTCATTTGCTGCCAGAGCTCCTACAGTTTTTAGGTCTTTTGTGTAGTGGCCATTTTGCATTTATCCCTAGTAAACACTCAGTTTAATTTGACTGGGGACTCAGCATGGCACAAATTAAATCAACTCCCTGTGTACAATCGTTTATTTTTCGAAGGACAGAGAGAGCGGCCAGTTAGAATAATGTGAATAAATCGTAAATCTGCCGCCCAACCTGACTGCAGAGCAGATAGCTGGTGTGAAACCAAAATGATGTAATCTCCAAACTGTCATGTTCCTTTGTCCTTTGGTGCATAAAGAGACTTCATCGAAATCTAGGGGGCCTGGCAGCAGGGTGTATTTTGCAGACCTTTTTAGTTCTGATCGCTCAATAGGGCAGAGCACCTGGACGGCACTAATAGATACAAGGCTGTAATTTGTCCTCTGAGTTAATCAGCCCTGAGCGGGAGAGAAGAAGAAGGAGGGCGAGAGTGTGAGGGAGGTGAGAGTGAGAAAAAATGTATAGATTTAGTAAGTGGGGAAGAGAGAGAGGAGAGAGTCCAAGTTGTTTTACAGGGAGAGGATGGCTGTATTGAAAAAAAACCTGAGGAGAGAATAAATCCTTTGTGTTCATCATGCATGGCCAGTAATAAGCCATTTTTCTTTTAATAAATGACCTCCACGCGCTACATAAATATCATCTTACCCACACAAGTGTCACTTCCACTTTATCTCCTGCCAGCAAGAGACACGCAGGGAGGAAGAGGAATGAGACAAAGTGGTATCTGCAGTGAAAAGGATGACGGGATGCAGGATACATGCATCTACATGTGGGTAATAAAAATCCTGGGGTAAGGCTACATGATGTCAGCCAAAAAATGTCCAGATTCAACAGATACGGGGGGACGGGAATGACAATTTATTATAGTTTCCCATGTTTAGTATCACAGGGGAAAACAACCGATTCTGCATCTAAGACACAACACAAAGTTTGAAGAAAAGACAAGCATGTCTTTGCCTTCTCTCACCCACATCGTGGATCCTGGAGGTCCGTCTCTGGATCTCTCAGGCCAAGCTACAGCAGTGCCTATGATCACCTACACTGCAAAAATCTCATTTTTATCAAGTCATTTTTGTCTATAATTTGTAGTTCAGATACCATACAGTGGATCTAAATGTCACTAAATGTCCAGCTCTGGACTCTCATTTGTTTTCGCCATTCGGAGGCAGCAACACTACATGAACTTAACTAACCTGGTTAACTGGACGTCGGTACAGTTACACCCCTATCTGCGAGTGCAGTAAGAAATGTTCTACTTGTTTCCAATGCAAATCACCTTGTTTCAGGTATTTTGAAAATTAAGTTTAATTTTTCGTGATTCTAGTGCAGCGACCTGCCTTATTCTTTCATGTTTTAAGATCAGGATACTTATTTTTCGGAAAATTAAAACAAGTTGATTTTGACTGTAAACAGGTTGCAATGACCTCATTGCGATGGCAGATTTTTTCCGTTGTCTGAAGAGAATAAGATCTTTAGATTGTATTTTTAGATGAACTGGAGTTTTTCTGCAGTATAATCTGATGTGATGAAGTCAAACTGTACAAAATGTTGAATGTTTGAGGATAAACATCACACAAATACTGTTCAAATGGTTCAATATCCCCCCCAAAAATGTGTGTGTGTGTTTGAATGTGTTTGAATGTGTTTGCCAACAAGCCTCTTCTTTCAGACACACTCGAGTTTTGGTGTATGAACATGTTTTGTGTGTGTGTTCATGTGAGGATTTGACAGGGAATTAAATGATTTAATTCATGGTTCCCACTTGTCAGGCAAGTGTATTGTTTGTGTGTGTGTGTGTGTGTGTGTGTGCTGTTGTACAAAAACATCTCCATGAGCTGACATGTTCCTCATCTTCCACATCCTCCGGGGGCGTTCTCAGCATTAGTCCTGCAGTTTCTCATGGTATCTCACCACTGAGCCTCAGGGAGGGAAATGCCTCATTGTTCACAATGATAGAATCAAAACACACAATGATGATTCCCTGTCATGGTTCCCATTGTCTCTGTGATGTTCTCTTAATGCCCCTACAACGCTGTGAGTGTTCTCGTCCCCAGACAGCCAGGAAGGCAGGAAAGGCTGCAGAGCTCCAGATTACATAGATCTTACGTTGAGGACACTGTAATGCAATTACTGTAATATGATTACAGATATTGTGACTGAAATCTGCCGCAAATATTGGAAAAACAGCGTGGTAATCAAATGTAGGTGTTGTCCTGTGATTCCTGCAATGCTGTATACATTTACAGTAGGCGGAGCTAAAGCAGGAGGCCTCAGAAGTGACATTCTGAAAATGTGGAAAAAATACATAACTTGGGAATCACAATCAGACAATCCGACAATTTCTTCTACTAAGTGGCTGCTGAGGAAAACAAATCACCAGGAAGTGTTTGTCGTCATTTGTCAGGATGCCACGTGGCCAATAATAGCAAAGTTTTTAGCTTTAGTTTGATTCAGCGTGTTAAGAAGGCTGTATTTTTTACATGCCTGGTGAAAACCTTGCCTAGTGAAGCTTTGAGCATAACCGCCTGAGTCGTAACTGGTTACATTTAACAGGATTACACTAATTTGATATGAGCACTGGCTTGTAAATTTGTTTTACAGATTAGAAATAATTCTTAGTATTCAAGATGGAGGATTTTGCTGCCAAAGGCCAAACTATGCCGATTATTATCTTGAATCATAGAAAATAGAAAAAGGCTCATTATAATTTCTTAAAGCCTAAGGTGACATATTCAAATTGCTTGTTTTGTCTGACCAACAGTTTACAACCTGAATATATTCAGTTTATTTTTATATATGACAAAGAAAAGCAACAAATTCAACATTTTAAGAAGTTATATCAAGGAATATGGGGCATTTTTGCTTAAAAAATGACTGCAACTATTAATCTATTAGCCAAATAGCTGCAATAATTGATTGATCGACTAATAGTTTTAGCTCCAAACTCATACAGTGTGACACACATACAACACCAACATATAGGCTAACACATAACGAAAGGGAGGTCTTGCGCCTTCCGTGGGGATTTGTTGTGTAATGATACATGTGTAATTTGTAACATGCGGTCACATGATGACAAGCTGATTAGCATCTGTTGATGTTACTAAATTTAGATTCTGCTCGTTAGGTAATCTGACAACTGATCAGTTTCTCACTGTGACCAGAGCTTGAATGCAGAACAACAACATGAGCCATGAAAAGACAGTAAGAAAATGCAAAGAGCCTGCAGATTGAAAAGAAATGCGGCCACATGAGACTTGTAATGGACATTTTTAGGAAACAGGATGCCCAGAGGCACGGTCTCATAGATCTCATATCACTGGATATCAAAAATAGCAATGAAATGACAAGTGTGGCTAAAACAAACAGAGCAATGGAAGAGGGGAAGAAAAGAATAAAGTAAAAGTGGGAACAGACCGGGGGACAGAACCGCTAAGTTGAAGCTATCATGTCTAACTCTTGTCTTTGGAGAGCGACAGCAAGTCGGACTAAACTTTAAATGACTCCGTACTCTTTTCAGGCGGTCCCCGTCCCAGATCGATACATTAGTAGGCTCAGGCACAGTCAAAGCGGAACAAGGGGAAAGAGAGTCAAAGACTTGAGTCTGAGAGCCATTCAAATAAGCTGCACTCTATTTCACCCTTTTCACTGCTTGTCCTTGCCTCTCTTTTCATTTTGGATGTCTGTTTCATTTTTCTTCTTCATATACATATCTCCTTCCTCTCTCTTTACCTCTTCAGGTGCCTCCTTCTGTCTTTTACCCCCTTCTTACTCTCAATTTTTCCTCTTTCAATTTCTCTCTCCACCCCACAATTCCCACTTTCATGTTTTTTTTTCCTCCACTCTCCACATTTTCCCCTCTCTACTCATGTGAGATTTTCTTTCACAAGTGTGCTCCATAAGTGGCACTGAAGGTGTTTGTGTGTGATTGCGTGTAGTCCAGCCATGTGTGTCTAGAAGCCATCTCACAGTTGGCTCTATTCAAAACAATATTCAGCAACGGGGTAATTTCATCAGCCGCTCTGTGGTCCAGGGGTCAACAATGATTCATACCCATTTTCCATCTCTCACTCTCTGTCTCGTATG
Source organism: Oplegnathus fasciatus (assembly GCA_003416845.1). Taxonomy (NCBI): domain Eukaryota; kingdom Metazoa; phylum Chordata; class Actinopteri; order Centrarchiformes; family Oplegnathidae; genus Oplegnathus; species Oplegnathus fasciatus. The sequence goes on from NTHP01000098.1 coordinate 714,726, forward strand.
TGCTCATACCTTTTCACACATGCCCTAATGCATGCATAGACACATCCACACCTGTATCAGAACCTATATATGTAATGGTGATGCAAGAGCATACTTTTTTCATTTTAACTTGCAACCGGGACGTGCTCAAACGATGACAATAATAGTCATCACCAGTGAGAGCAGACTGTTTTTAATGGGATACGCTGCACATGCTATATGTTACCTTGTGGTACTTAATATTACATTTTCAGCTGAATGGTGTATTGGGATAGGCGGTATGTCAGCTGTTATTCTGATTTACTCTAGCAGCATTAGCTTTAGCAGTGGTCCTCCGGATATAAAAATGATATTCTAGTGATTAAATATGCTGCCTCTAGTCTTTCATCAAAGTTTCTGTTTTTTTGGTTGGACCCTAAGGCAGAAAAAAATATTTTTGTACAGCAGCTCCCTCATAGCAATAACAGTTCTCACAATAAGAATAATTGTCATTTTGCATTTGTGAACATGTTTCAGATTAAAGACATTTGACATGTACAAGGTGAATGCTTTCTATCACAGGGTGACAAACGAAAACTAAGTGAAAAAGGTAGACAGTATGACTTAAAAACACAAACAAACAAAAAAACCTCTAAAACTAAAGAAACATAAAAACAATAAACACCATAAAACACTCCAAATATTAAACAGAAACTTGAAAATGTGCAGCTGTTTCTCAAAACTCCGTTGAATCTGAATATTTCTCTTGGTAAACCGAAGACACTACTCCCTGCATTTCAGATTACCTAGACTAGCAGTTCCCAACCTGGGGGTCAGGAAAAGATTCACCTGAGGGGTCACAAGGTCATACTGTTAGTTATTTGCAATTTTTCGTCAACTACCTTTTTCACTTAGTTTTCGTTTGTCACCCTGTGATAGAAAGCATTAAGTACCACCGGATAGGAAAACCAAAAAACATGTTTCTGAGAAACCTATGTTTATTTTCTCGACTTTTCTTTAATCGTTTTGTCCTGGATAGTCCTACCACTTCAGGCCTCTTAAAATGACTCAAATGGAACAATCTGAGACATAAAATCACTTGGAGCTCATAGACATATAGTACCTGTAACAGGGGGTTAGAGGAGGCACATGTTGGTCACATTTTTGTGGCTCGTGAGTCATTGGTAATCCAGAAAACTGACGAGTCTGTGTCCATGAAGTACTGACCTGGTGCGAGGCAAAAAACAATTCGAAGCCCTACTGATTCCCTTGAGTTTACACCTTTTTACCACCATGCTAGGAAAAGTGCAAGGCTCATTTAATATGACAATCTTCTTCCCTCAGAAAGATTAATTTACTGCTGTTTTGCTGTTAGAAATCTTTATCACTGTCAGGGTGGCCTTTCCACAGAGCATTTTACCACCAGTGCTGTTCTCTGGCCGCTGCCAAATGTCTGTCTCCAAAACATTCTAGTTCAAATCAATGCAAGCAATCTGGCCAGCTGATATTTTGTATTGACCTTTTAACAAGAGATTCATCACAGATCACTTTTCTCTGCCCAGAGTCTCCCAAGGGAGCACTCTGCAATGCAGGCTGGCTCTGTCCTAACAGCCACTCTGATCATGCTTCATACCATGATTACAGCATGTCTAGCCTTTATCAAATCAAACATGACTTTGTCACTATAAATGTTACCTTGCCATTTTTCCCACTGTAAAAAAAAAAAGGTGTTTTAATCTAACATAACGTTCCTTCTACACTGTGATATGATCACATTTCTCATATGCACTCCAACCAGGCAGTAGGTGTGAAATTTCTTTATTATTATGAACACTTTCCATTTAATTTATTTGTTATACATAGTAGGGCTTGAACAAACAACTACTTTAATCATTGTTTAATCTGCAGATTATTTTACAGATTAATCGATTCATTGTTTAGCATATCATAAAATACTGAAAAATGTCCATTTCAGTTTCCTGAAGTCCAAGGTGACATCTTCAGGTGCCTTGATTTGTCCAACCAGCTGTCCAAATCTCAAAGATATTCAGTATACAATGATGTAAAGCCACAAATCCTCACATTGGAGAAGATGGAACTTGGGAATTAAACTTAAATGATTAATTGATTATCAAAATAGTTGCCAATTGATTTTCTGTCATTCAACTAATTGAGTCATTGTTTCAGCTCTATAATACTGTATACACAGACAAATTAAAGGAAAAACCAACATAAAGTGTCTTAGTAAGGTTCTTCAAGTCTCTGAACTCTACTGGAGGGATGAACACCATTCTTCCAAAAGACATTCCCTCATTTGGTGTTTTGATGATGGTGGTGGAGAGCGCTGTCTAACACGTCTCCCATAGGTGTTCAATTGGGTTGAGAACTGGTGACTGCAAAGGCCATAGCTTATGATTCATTTTCATACTCATCAAACCATTCAGTGACCCCTTGTGCCCTATGGATGGGGGCATTGTCATCGTGGAAGAGACATGTTTCATCATAGGATAAAGGTGATCACTCAGAACAACTTTGTATGGATTTGCAGTGACCCTTCCCTCTAAGGGGACAAGTGGACCCAAACCATTCCAGCAAAATGCCCCCCACAGCATAACAGAGCCACCGGATCCCCTCACTGTAGGGGTCAAGCATTCAGGTTTTTCCTTTAATTTGTCACCCATCTGTATGTATTTGCAGCAGCATGGATGAGGTAAAGAAGCACATTACCAAAAGGCAAGTAGATGGCAAACTTATGAGTGAGTAGTTTCTACAACATGGGCGATAGTTACAAACACAGTACAGATTTGGTTT
>NTHP01000098.1:718905-793120 GCA_003416845.1 Oplegnathus fasciatus
ATATAGACTCTAGGTCAACATACAGTGTGTAAATGTTGCACACATGTGATGTATATTGTGTTATCAGTGTCTCCATGTTCAGCCTGGGTGTGTAGATACTCGCTGTCAAAAAGGTTTATTGCAGAATACATGAAATCTACAAGCTAGTCGTGTGTGTGTGTGCGTGTGTGTGTGTGTGTGAAGGAAGAAAAGAGGGGAAAGAAGCAACTCAGGCTGCTTTTAGGAGGAGGAAGGAGGGGGAAATGGAATTAAAAGCAGGGGCTGAAGGATGGCGGTTAACAGGGAAATCCAGACCATGATGAAGAGCTATAGGAGGAAGACAAGGGAAAATGAAGGTGAATGGAGTAGAAAGTGGGTGACCAGGAGAAGCCACAAAAGGAGCATGATGAAAATCAATATCCATTTCAAGCTGATTTTTCAACATTTCAATGATCTTCAGAGACATGGGATGTCTCCAGGATAATGCAGTGATACTTGTTTATGTTATGGCCATCAGTTTTGAATAATTTTTTCAATTTTGTTATTGAGAAATCATGTTTTTTTCCATCATTTTGGTACAGCAGATGGCTCTAAATACTACGATTTACCCATATGCTTCAGCTGCCACACTACAGTATGGAGAAGATACCAGTAAGAGGAATCAAAGCAAGTGATCATAAATCTGAAAGTGAACTAATTTAAACTTCTTAAAAGTATTATGAGGTTTCTATAGAGCATTTATCTATATAACACCTTTAGCCAAATCACTCATTCATCCATCAACACACACCGATGGAAGCAGAGCTACCATGCAAGGCACTGGCCTTACCATTGGGAGCATTTGAGGCTCCGTGTCTTCCTCAAGGACCCACGGATCAAACCACCAGCCCTGAGATTAATGGACAACCCGCTCTACTGCCTGAGCCCACAGCCAGGGCGAGGGATGTAATAAAATTTTAAGCGTTGTAATTGGTTGTTTCTTACCAAATTGTTCCTCCGGAGTCGTAGTTGACCCGCCCACCTCCTTATTTGTATGTATACAAGCTTATACCTCACACTTTTCATTAAAGAACTTGATGTTTTGCAATGCTGAAGAACCAGAAGCCTAAAATGGAAACGGAAAATGAAGGCACATGGAAGAGATAATGAAGAAAATCTGGAATATACGAGGAACACAAAAATAATGGAGGTAAATGGAAGAAGCATATAGGTGAAGCTGTAATGGTGGAATCGGATGAAAGCAGATGAAAGAGCAGAGGGAAATCCAGGACCAAAGAGGGAGGAAGACGAGGAGGAGGAGAAGGAGGATATATGTACGGCTACTCTCTCAGCTCATGACTTCCCCTCTCCACGAGGTGGTCAGTGCTATCATCATGTATGGAGGAGAGGAGGGTTACAGATATGGGGGGAAGGAGCCCTCTCCATAATGGATTAATACAGACCCATAGCACCCCACTCTTTCTCTGCTTTTTTCCTCTCCCCTCCTATCATTTCTCTCTCCCTCCATCACCTCCTCCCCTCCATCTCATCTCTCCATCTCCCAGACAGTCGTTCATCTTCCTCCGTGTGCCGCCGCTCCCATTTGTTCTCTCTTGACATGGCCTTTTACCTCAGATCCAATTCCCACCATTTTAATCGAGACAAAATCACATTACGGTGGGCTCCTGTTCCTGCTGGCCTGCCTGCACGAGTGTGTGTGTGTGTGTGTTTGTGATAGGGTGTGTCTACTTGCGTATGGGGCATTCTGCTGTCTGAATATGTCTTATGTTTGCCTTTATCTAATTGGCCTTCTGTAAGGGTGTGTGATTAGGTGTTTGTATTCGTGTGTGTGTGCATGATAGGTGGGTATAAACCTTATGTAAACAACACAAGAAGATGGGGTAAACATTCAGTATATTATGATGTTCCTAATTATTCTCTCATATAACCAGTTTGTGTTATAATCACCTTTTGCTTTTGCTTTTTCTCCTTCATCCACTATTTTCTTTCTGCATATACTTTGGCAGCACAAATTAATTCACATGTCATGCCAATAAAAATAAAACTGAATTGAAAGAGTGAGAGATTCTGTCACCCATTTTATGTCTCTGAGAGATAGGTTTGGCTGCATGTTTGATGACATTCTGCAGTGTGAATGTTATCTGATTGGCTTCAATACCTGTGTGTGTGTGTGTGTGTGTGTGTGTGTACGTGTGTGCCCCATGACAAACGCAGTGTGTTTGTGTGCATGTGAGGTTTTTTTTGGGTTGTTTATCTCTTCTGGTCCCATATCCCCTACTATTCTTTGGCAGACAGATCAACGGAGGGAGGAAGAGAAAGGGCAGGTGGAGAGAGAGAGACAAAGAGAGAGAGAGAGAGAGATGAGTCTCTAGTGCAATCACTCTTATGCTTGTGAGAGAGGAGACATCAATATCACTGAGTTTATCAGAGGAAGAAACCCCTTTCTCTCTCACTCCTTGACCGCCATTTTCTCTCTTTACCTGTCTGTCTCTCATGTAACTTCCCTCACTGTCTCTCATGTCAGTGTCCTTATCATCTCTGTTAAGAGTCTGTAACATTGTTGTACTTCCTTTTGTTTTTGAGAAACTGTCCTTACCAGAAAACTTGGCTTTTGTGAGGTGCAGGTAAAGATCTTGGGGACAAATATTTTCTTACAATCCATATTAAACATATTGCCTTTCCATGCATCATGTGCACAACCAATCAATTTATATTAAAGAAGATGTTTGCTTAAAGATTAACCTAACCCCCCCTGAAATTCTTGTCTTTGTTTACCTCTAGTGGTTTAAACCTGCAATAACTAATTGTTTTGGCCACTTGTGGGCAGCGGAAACAGGTTGTGAACACAACATTGACATATCATCTCCTTTTAAGTTGATATGGCAAACTTGTCAGTTAACAGTCACTTATTTTTACATCCAGCAATTGCAGAACACCATTAGCATTAATTTGGAGTTGTGTTAGCTTGCCTTCGCTGCTACATGCTAAACTATGTTCACCAGCTAGTTGCTAACTGTCTGCGGTTTGGTTTGAGCAATTCGTGTACAGTGGGTTTTTAGAGCTTTTTCGCTGAAAACAGCTGCTGGTATGAGAGCTGTGAGAGTGAACAAAACAGTAAAGTTGCAGGCTGGACAGCTAAACGATGAGCTGCAGAGTCAAGTGATAATTATCTGTAGGTTCATCACTACGAGCAACCCCTTTCACATCGTTTTCACATTGTCATTTGACACATTGTTATTATAAATAATATTGATTATAGCAGCTTTAACCTCTCACCTTGCTGCAGTGATGTACAGGTGTACTCCAGGACCCCATGACATCACTGTTGGCTGTTGTTACAGGTGCAACGGAGCACATTTCAGAGGTGAAACAGTATTGAAATGTTCAATCAGAGAGGGTTGCAAAAATACTGCTTTTTAGCCTGGTGTTAAGTTACTCTTTAAATGTTAATTTATGGGAAATGGAAGGGGAGCAAAGATTTGAAAAAGTCCCAGGTGAGCATGAGGTTGCAAGTCAATGCCTGTATTTAATACCTCCGGGAAACACCCCACTTCAGGGTGATGCACATATAAGAATTTATACGTCAACTTGCCAGAGCTGTTCCCTCAGAGAAAGATGGATGCAACAATGACAGCGTAGTTACAGCTCTTCAAAACCAGTCAATAGTCGCGCTTTTGGAAAGCACTGACAAATGATGTAGTCCTGCTGAGAGGGGGTGCAGGATTAAAAAAAACCCCATATGCGTCATTTTGAAAGGCAATGGCAATGACCTATTTTGTCGTTCAGGTTGGAGGACTTTTTTCGAAGGTGATACACTGTATTTAACATTTACTTACTTACTTAAATGTCTCCCTGTCTCGTGTGAGCAAATGTGTTTATACTCAGTTTAGCTGTACATGTTATATGACTCCTGGGGTTACTGTAAGTAAATGTGTATGAAAGAGAGATGATCTCATCCACACTCATTTGAAAACTAATGCACTGTAATATGCAATGTAATGATGCATGTAAATGTCTGTTTGTTACTCTCTTTGTAGCACAGTTGTTATTTCACTCTATACCCATTTTACATTTGCAGCTCCAAACACAACAATGAAAATGATGAGGTATGTTTTGTAACAGCAATTTATTTGGAATGAATAGAAGAAAAGAAAAACTGTATTTAATATGGATCTGCCCCCTAAAAGTCAGTGTTTTCGGTCATCAGTTGAGAAGACCCTTTGTCACATTTTGTCAGTCGAATCACTGAAATCACTTTTTTTAGCTGCGTCATTGTACACAGAGCAGCGCTGGATAACAGCAGGGCAGGCTGTAAACTTTACAAACAGAGTCCTGTCTCAAAATGACCTCACCACAAAACTAACTGTGATAGGAACAGAAAAGGCTAATGAAAACGGAGGGCAGCATGACTCTTGTCTGTTGGCTGCTCCAACACTCTCAGCTCCGGTGCTGACTGTCAATGAAGCCGGCTAAACTACTTTTGAACCAGATGCTGGAACAACCTCCTCCTCTGCCGTCCAGTGTGACTGAGTGTTCGGCTTACAGCACTGTCAGCAGCCCAGCAGGACAGACGCTCTGTGGTGAACTAGGATTTTATAACTGAACTATGACCAGGACGCTCAATTTTTATTTCTCTGACTGTAGAAATCTGATGTTCCACATCACAGATGCTGAACAACGGCACTAAATCTTGAGTCGTACAGGTCAAATGCTGGCTGATAGTTTAGTGAGTTTATTGTGGGGCAGCTGTTCTGCGTGTGAGCAGAGCTGAGACTAACTGGGCAGGGGAGTGAAATATATATTTTTTGTATTTGTGGGTAAGGTGTATTGAAGGAAAGACAACAGTAATAATGTTTAGTGTTTATAAAAACTTAAAACATCTATAGATGCACCAATGAACCACAAGCACACCTGACAAATTCATAAACTGAAGATGACTCCCCCGAGTCGATTCATCGATTTGAAGTGTTGACTCCTGGGGACAGCCCTTATTTAGCATGTTTAGTGAAAGACACTAGCTGAACACAGAAAAAATACTTCATCAGTTCATCACAATACTGACCACAATGCAGCAGAACACTGCAGCTGGAACAAAACACAGTTTGGAGTGAACTGAAATACATTTCTGGCTCTCACTTTTAAATCAAGATGATTGGGGAAAAATGGTGCTTTATCACAGGAGCTAACCTTAAAGAAACAGTGTATGTATTCCATAATGGCACATGTAGTTTTTATATTTGAAATAAACCACTAGATTGACTTTTTGGGCCTACTTGAAAATTTCCAAAAATGGTTAAGTGCTGCTAAAAAAAAATGAAGAGCTGGAGGATTACAGTGGTAAGAGCCGACACTGGTTTTGTTCTGAACTCTGATGGGATGTAGTTTCTCTGTGTGATACTCCCTTTTTGTTATTTTGTAGGTGTGTGGTAAGTGTAAATATGTAAATATTTAAAGAGAAGGGATAGGAGTGTTTTGTCGCTTTTTGAACATGCTGAAATTGCAGTCTAGCTGAGGCCACAGTCAGGGGGGCTTTTGACACACACTTCTGCTCAAGCACAAAGAACACATCATTAACAGAAAGAGCAAAACCTGAAAGGACACGTGGAGTGTTGTGTCAAGCTTGTTGCAGTGCAGTGACTAATACCTCATCTGATCGCCTCATACAAGAGCTAAAGGCTTGTTCATTCAGATATTTTTGCCTTCATACTTAAAGGTATCCTGATCACTAGTACTGCTTTTGAGCAGTGTTTTGAGGACCAATGTTTCGCAAGTTTATGAAGACATTAAAGTACGCACAAAAACAGTTGATGCAATACATACTATTGTAAGGTTGTTGCCAGCAATCAAAATTTTTTAACTTTAAATTTTTTAACTTCTGGAACAGCGGTGCAGCGGAGCACTTTGCTTGTTGAAATTGGACAGAGCCACCAAAACAACATGGAGGAAAGCCTAAAACAGTTATTAATACCAGAATGCGAAGCATGATTGTGTTACTTGGTTCTCATGATTAGCGAAATGGGTGAATGTAAAGTATTATAGGATCACGAGCCCCCGATAATAATTAATTTGGGAGGGAATGAGTTGGAAGAAATATGGCATATGGCATTATAATCATCATTAACATCACAAGTGTAAATCATAATGAACCATTTTAATGTCGAAAAGGAGTTGCTTTCTTTTGTCTAAATGAAATCATGGTCCAGTTTCACTGCAGAGTTTGAAAACATATCAGTGATCTGATGGCCAGTGGATCCAACTGTCACTTACACATTGAATGGTAATAGTGTTCTCTTCCATTTAAGGCACTGAACATGGGTTCTGTGACGTTTACATGAGAAGTTACTAAGAATGAAATAGAGGTATGTCAAATCTAGCGCAAAACAGGTACTGCAGAAAGGGGTTAGGAAGAATGAAAAATGTTTAATTCACAAAAGCATCCCATGTTACCAGCCTTTGAGAAGTCTGTCTTTTTTTATTCAAAGGATGCAAACTAAAATATTATGGTACTTTCTTCCTCCAACATAGTTTCATCCTCTTTGTATGGAAAGGGGGACATAAAATGACATGAATGAGTGTCCTGCTGTTGTGTTGTGAGTTGAGTTGTGATGACTCGGAAGATGCAGTCTGTCTGAAACATGGACACTCTGCAGGGTGTAATGCACAGATTCATCTCTCTGCTGAAAGAGGGATAGATAATGACAATGAGGACAAGTGTCCTCCCGTCGTGTAGAGTTGTGAGAGGTCTCAGAAGATGAGTGTTATCTTTAGTGGTCGTTGCATTTATTTTATACGTGAAGCATATCTGCCTCGTTCTACTCTAAAAACCATGGAAGAAGTGGAAACTAGAGGAGGACAGAGAGAAAGGAGGCCCTCTTGTTGTGATTAGTCTCTCCTGATTACTGAGACTATCTCTACTACACTCCCCCTGCCTCTACGCTGGTCTAAACAATAGATAATATCTTTTTACTGAATGAAGTGGAGACAGAGGGATGGATGACCAGAGAGAACGAGTGTGTTTACTTAGTAGATGTCTGTAGCACTCTCTCCCCTCTGAGTCAAAAGCATCGATAACATCTGTATATTAAAAGAAAGTGAGAAAGAGGTATGATACAGACGGAGTGTCCTCCTCTTGTGCTTGTAGTAGTGTCCTCAAGCCGAGGTAGTCTGTCAGTGTGGGCTGGATAAGTTTGTAATTGGATAAGAGCTTTAAGCCCCGAGTCCAGATAAGAGCCAGTTATGTAAGATTCATTTAGTGATACGGCTCTTCAAGAAAATTGGGGAGAAATGAAATGGGAAAAAAAAGGGAAAGTGCCCCAGAAATGACCGCATTTAGTACACCCTCCCTGAAATAGCAACTCATCTCCTAGTTTCTGCCGCCTTTTTAATAAAAGCTCTTCTGTAATGCAAAGTGAGGAGTTGGTAATTGCACCAAAAATGTAAATGTACAGAACACCTGCTCTTGCAAAATGATTTCAAAAAAATGACACAACCAACAGTATGGAGTAAGAAAAGGAGGGATAAGACAAAGAAATTGGGACACAGAAAAAAAAATTAAACCAGAGCTGTAAAATATGAGTATAATAGAATAAAGAATATGAGGTATGATCTATAGTCCTTCATTCAATATCATCAGATCACACTTGTCTTGTATTCCTGAGGGCAACTTTGGTGAACTCTTGTCACTCTAATGTACCCGTCTGCAGGATTTTTGGTGCCACAATACTGAATGTGCTTCTGTGTGTGTGCGTGGAGGTGTGTGAATGTGTTAAAATGGGTTTGCGAGTATGAAGAGTGTTGGTATGAGGGTGTGTGAGAGAGAGAAAGGCGACGGACAGGATGAGCGTGAAAGAGCCCTCGTAGAGTATACAGTACTTGTCAGAGTTACTGTTTGTGATAATGAGTCTTGGTACGAGCGTGTGTGTGTGTGTGTGTGTAGTTCATCTGTGTGCAGTACGTGTTTGACAACGTGTGCATGTGAGCTGCTCTCTGGCCTCCATAGATGTGCAGTTTGTACTAAACTAAATTAGCATTTAATTGCTAACTTTGTTGAGTCCTTACAATTTGATTGTGTTGCAGGAACAGTTCTATGTTGTGGGAAATACGCTTCTTTGTGTTCTTGCTGAGAGTTAGATGAGAGGATCAATACAACTCCCATATCTGGCTGCTCAGTATGAGGTTGGAGCCAGGAGATGGTTAGCTTAGCTTAGGTGGGGGGGGGGGCTAGCGTGGTTCGGGCCAAAGGTAACAAAATCTGCTTACCAGCACCTCTAAAGTCTAAAGTTAACTGTCTCCTGGCTCCAGCTTCATACTGAATGGACAGACATGAGAGTGGTATTGATCTTCTCATTTGACTCTCAGCAAGAAAGCGAACAAGCTTATTTTCCAAAATGTCAAACCCCCCTTAACACAGCCACATTGTGAGGACTCACCTCTGGGGACATAAAGCCAGTTCCCACAAAGTTAACAATTAAATTTTAGAGTGAGAACATGCTTCTTGCGTTGGGTTTAAAGCATGTGGCGGTTATGGTTACAGGCTCAGTTCAACCAAATTACATAAAAAACCCTATTTGCTCCCTTACAGTTGTTGTAGCTAGACATGCAGGTAGTATTGAGATATTGAGCTGTAAGATTTCTTCCCCCACCCCAATTTATGGTGCTCACAGCATTAAAAAATTACATTAAAAGTGTGCACAGTGTCCACCTCACTTGAGATAATCCACACAACACACTGTCAACAGTTTTCATAGCACCTTTTTCTTTGGTAGAAAGTAGTTCCAATCTTATCTCACTGGCTCTGGGCGTAGATGTTGCATGTTGAACTGTTGTAATTTCCCAGTGCTGTGAGCTCCACAAATGAAAATCCATTCATCTCCATTCTTTTGTTGTGGCAGGAAGAATCTCAGGGACAGATGGAGTATCTCAAAACCTGAACAAATACAGTACAATCAAAACAATCCCCATATCTAACAGGGCTAGATACTAGAAGTGAGAAAATATGTTTTTGTGTAATTTGGCTGAACTGACCCTTTTAAGGTTAAAGAAAGCTTCCTGGGAAGTCGACACAACGTTCCTCGTGACAAAAACAAGTATGTATGCATGTGTGAAGCCACATTACCCTCCTATAACTGCAATGTGTACAGCATGTGTGTAAAACCTGGTGTGTTTTTGTCATGTACGAGTGTGTGTGTGTTCATCTAGACTCTTTCTGCCCTCCCATGACTGTGTGTACGGTGTAACCTATCACTGTCTCTATCTGTGTGTGTGTGTAGCGGTACTCCAGGCCCTCCCACGAGGTGGCAGTGAGAGTGAATGAGCACTTCCTCCCCCACGGTGTCCGAGGGGACTAGCATCTGTCAGTGTGATGCACTCTCGACTGGTACAAACTCCATTACCCAGTGTCCTGCTTCTCTGTCACTGTCAGCAAACCTCCTAGCACCCACACTGGGCGCGTGCGACACACATACAAACAAATAACAAGAGACTGGAACACACACACACACGCGCGCGGACACATGGTCAGTCGCGAACATAAGCATGTTGGCTACACATGCACAATATGGGACGCTGTGGCTAAGATGAGTCAGATGTATATACACATGCACAACAAACACACACATGCAAACACACACACAGACAGAAAGGTAGAACAGTTGGGACCTCCATCAGCACTCCGACGAAGATTACCCTCTCCCTGCTGTCTATCTATCTCTGTGATTCTCTTTCACTCATTCAGTCACTCATTCACTTGCTGGCCTCGCACACACACACACACACACACACACACACACACACACACACACACACACACACATACTCCCACACATATTACCTTGACAAGAGCTCATTCAAGCCCCTCTCTCGCTCTCTATATTTCCAGGAGGGCTCACCATAATGGCAGCACAAGCTGGGAGAGCTTTTCTACAGCTACTTGTGTGGCTCTTTCATTAATGAATACCTATCTCCTGCAGTTTTAAAAGCTAAAATTCTCTGTTTTTACTATACATTCAGCGAGTTTAAAGCCCTTCATGCTCTCCAGCTACAAGGTTTGAAATGTATGTGAAATGTGTCTTTTCCAATGCAAAAGTTTTCTGTAAACAGCAGAACAAAGAGTAAGACAGACTCTCGTTCGGATAGGGTTTGATATTAGACAGATGTGTGTGTAAGTGTATTATATGTCGCCTGTCTGAGTCTCTGTGTATACAGCATCATGGTCAGAAACTGATTGGGCCTCAGAATAAAAATGGCATTAGCAGTTTCAAAATGTGAATTTAAAAATGAGCACAGTATACAAGGGGTGCCTACCACCTGCTTACATTTGTTTGTTTGGATGTAAAAAGATAATTTTAGGGAAGCTAATGCCTAACAGATTTTTTAAGTGTTCTTTGTGTGAAAACCGTGTAGCTTTCGATTAGACAAACTACCAAAGAAACAAGCTTGAAGAACTGGAAGATATTTGTGCCAGAGAAGAAAACACTGTCCACAAATGTCAACAAAAACTACTTTAACTAATACTACTACAAAAACTGTTAAAATGGTGCACCTTCCTGTTCTGTAAGGCCAGTTTTCAGCAGCTACAACAACAAGTGAGTATGTATTTGGCCATTTAGAATATAGAAAAGAACCAAAATACCAGTAAAGACAAAACAAAAATGCCTAGAAATGCTTTTTACAGGCCCTGTGATGTTTGAAAAAGTTCCTATAAAGGAACTGACATGAAACTGTAAATTATCAGGACGTTTTCTCAAATTAAATACTTCTGTATGTAGTTTTGTACTAATTTTGTACTTGCAAAATGGAGACAACCTTTTAACCTAGTCTTTTACGTGAAATGTGCATACAGGCAACTCCATGCAAATCAAAATGTATGGGGAGTAAAGCTTCTAGTGACGAATGAATATTTACGTGGGTTTAGATGGATCTCTGTCTGTTTTTCCATCAAGATTTTACAGTTCTCATGGAAATTCCTCTGAAAATCAACAACCGCTTACAAACTCAACCTACTGTCTCAGAACTCTTTCACTATTTTCCCAATAATTAACCAAACCAGGAAAGTTATTAAAGGATTTTTTTAAAGAAATTAGGAGACCCATAAAATAGAACTTTACATAATGCCCTTTATAGAAATGTCAACTCTGTACCCTGGCATGCACTGTCCTTGTATAGTAAAATTATTGTGAGCGTCTGGGATTAAAGTTGGGATTAAGTTGTCACGACATTGCCATGACATTGTGCCACAGCAGCCCATATTTCTAAAAACCCTGTCTTCAGCATAACCGGTTATATTTGGTCTTGTCCTGTCTTTGTAGTTCATCAAAAAGCATTAGTGTCATTAGAAGCTGCTGAAAACAGGCCTATGAGTTATTTTTAGTCCACATAATTCTTAAAAATCAGCTTGACCTTTGCTGTAAATCCATCCAGTGTGTTTGTGAGATAACTCTGAAGAAGTCCAAGTCCAGTGTTTTTAGTCTGACAAAGATAAACCTCAAAATCTGTCAAACAGAGATAGAGACGGCTGCACAGCTGTGTGCTTGTATTTATTTATGCTTCTCCATGACAGACAGTCCCTCCTCTGATGTGGTGCAATGAAACTAAAAGGGTGACACAAAAAACCTTCAACCAGTGAAGTTTCTCTACACCACGAGAATGAAAATGAAAAGTAATTTGTATAATAAGTGGACCATGATGTTGAAATGAAACTCTTCAAAATCTAGATTTTTTTCTTTTCTTTTTGGTTTTTTTTAAACTTCTCGCTTCTGTCTTTTTTGTCTCCCGTCTCCCCGTTTTCATTTTGTCAGTGGAATGAGATTTTATATCTACCATATTCTTCTGAAGCACTTCAGATAAGTGTGTGAGTGTGGTGAATTGCATTGAATTAACTACCTGAGTGAAATGAATTAGGGCATGATTCTCATTATGGCGGTGCTTTCTCTCTCTCTCTATCTATCTCTCTGTCTGTCTGTCTGTCTGTCTCTCTGTATCTACTTCAACCTACTTCCATTTTGATCTTCCATGTCATGTTGAAACATTTAACAGATTACAGGGCTTATGGTACTAACCTAAAAACCCACAACATCTACATACCTCCCAAAGGTATCTGTAAAGTTTCTTTTGAAACTACACTGACAGAGGGGAAAAGAGACGCCTCAGGTATATACAGCACTTTAAAAAATACAATTATATTGTACATTTAAGGATATATCTGCACCTATTAAAGGTTGTACTAAATATTACAGTGCTAGACTCAACCCTCCAAAATGGAGTGCAGTAGTATTCACTAAAATTAAGGTAGTCTAATTCAACACAGCCCTGCAATAAATCCTACCATCATAATGTTGTTAGAGGTGTTGATTCAACTTTACGGTCATTTTGGGGGCTACAGATTGTGGTGCTGTTCAACTGTATCATGTTATACTGACAGGTGTTGTTATTTAGTTTATCCTCATTGAAATAAATGGGTAGACTGCATCAGTTTTAGTTAGGTGTGCCTAATAAACTAGCAACTGGGCATTTCATTCACAATATAGAATAGAATTGCACAGACTTCATCATAAAATTAATCTAAGTGTATATAAATCTCAAATTCTAAAGGAAAATAAAAAGTGCAGGCAGAAATCTTCATCTGTATTAGTCTGTATTTATATATCAAAAGTAATTGTGCACACAAGCAACAAGCTGTTACAGTTACAGCAACTAACTTTAGAGGGAACACTGTGTTTGGATTTTATTTTTCAGTGTTATAAAACTGTAGTACTTTAATTTAGCTGTAGAACATATATTACTGCCAATCATATGTTTTGTGCTTATAAACATTTAGAATAAAATAAAACTTGCACTCAACACTCCTTAGATCTAAGCATGGATTTTTGTCAATGAACCATTTAAGTTAAACTGGTTCTGAAACAACATTTCTGCAAGATTTTCACTGACAGTAATTACATCACAATAATAATATTTTCATTCCCCATAATTTTACATTTTCATGTCGGACATTTTGGCAACTGATCTCCTGAGAGTTTTGTAAATTATAGAGTGAGAATAAATGCTCTGTGTACCAAAAGTCTGGTAAATATGTTCCCTAAGAGGAGGACTTTGTCTGACATTGAAATAGAGTGGCTGGAAAGTAGAGATGTAGAGGTCAAGCTAATCTGTGTTTCATGCTCATTTCACCAAAAAAGTTTAGACTTTGATGGAAGATCTTATTTAGAGCAATTTACAAAACAGTGGGTCAGTATTTCAGCTCAAGGACACAGGAAATAGGGAATAAATCAACACACATTGTGTATTACCGGTATAATATACTGAAAACCCAGTTAGGGAACATTTTATTTAGACACTGTTGTGAATATAAGACACACAAATTTAAACACCAATCACAAATTAGCATGATTTAGCTGAAATTAGCGAAGTTTCACCGTCTTTTCTTAAATGAAACTTTAAAAGCATACATGTATGAATGGCCACTTATTTCCTCCTGCTGTGATCAGACTTTTTCAGTTACGGGATGGTATCTGCTGCTTCCTCCCTCCCTCTTTAGCCTGTTTATGTCATGACCTATTTGTAGTGATGATCAGTGACTCAGTGTGAGCGATTTATCTGCCCGGGCTCCGTGACTACAAAGCAGGATTTTCTGACACCTGCTGCGGCTGTTGTCCACAAGTTCACACACATGCACATGACACACACTCCTCTTATTATACAGAAACATGAATGCATTCATAAAGGTGACACGAGGTAAATATATGCATGTATGCACAAACCGTACACACTAACTGTGTGGATGTACTGTACAAGTGCGTACACACACACACACACACTTATTGTTGTCCACTGAGTGGTCGGGTGACATAAACAGATTGGTCCTGCCTAGCACTTTAGGGAAGAGTGGCCATTCATCAGCCTGACCTCGTTGTGGGACAGACACACTTAATACAATGTGTCCTGTACAGGGTATGGGAGCTGCAACTCTCTCTCTCTCTCTCTCTCTCTCTCACACACACACACACATGCACAAGGGTTTAGGTTTGGTTTCAGAAGTGGTGACACAATGAAGTCAGAGGTTCTTCAACTGAATGAATTTATATACATTTATATCAATATAGCAAATAACATATAATAATGAAATTGGTTATCATACTTTTCATAATAATGGTAGTATAAGAAAACATTAGAAATGCTAACTAAATTGGCGCACTAACATGATTTAAAATCACATTTAGTTTTCTTGATAGAGCCCTGATACTTTATTCTGACGTCATTTTAGGATTAGCTGTACTAAATACAAACATAGATTAAACCCTGAATAGTGTCTGCAGTCTTCCTCTTAGGCTGTATACGGCCCCAGCAACCTCTAACAAATAGGGCAACCTCTGTGTTGCCCGAGAGGCGAAACCCGGGGCAAAATGAGCTTGCGAAGCACTCACTGCTGCTCCTAAAGCTTAAAGGGGAACTCGACCAATTTTACACATCAGTCAGTTTACAGGTCAAGGGGATTACTACTATATGTGGGAAAAGTTGTATAAAGCTTTTTGTGGCTTCAGAGGGAACTGCACAAAATATAGTAAATTGCCTCAAGTGATGTCACTAGAGTCAGCGTAAGAAGATTTGAAATGAAAAAAATCTGAGGGTGTAGAGACCGCTGTAGCCCACTCCTCATCTCTGCCTGAGGCTAGAGACTATATCAGCCACTACTGGCATAACACACCCGAATCTCCGACCAAACTGTCGCCGGTCGAATTGCATTGTGGGTAATGTGGGCGCCAGGTTTTGACGAGGAAGAAGAATGCATGGAATAAAAAAGAAGATATCTCTGGACAGTCAGATGACATTTAGAGATATTTCAGTGAAACTGAAACTGTAAAAGTAATGGGTGGGGGCAATAAAAGGATTTTGAAAAGTGAGGGGGGCACGTCTTCCCCATCCCCAGTGGAAATTACAGTCTTGAACATGCATCACACCTTCTGAAACATGCCTCTCCCTCCTTCCAGAACAATCTCACCTGTTCATCTGTGCCTTTATTTCTAATTCATTTATTTTTCACCTGTCCCCACTCTCTCTGTCTCCCTCGCTCGCTCCGACTCCACCAGCAGCTCTAACATTAATGATGTTGGCATCAAGGGGACGAGACACTTCATTGTCCTCTCGCCAACCCTCATCCGCCTGTTCCCTATTTCCATCTTTATTCATTTATGCCTGTTCCCTCTCTTCCCTCAAGATGCATATTAATACTAATGGCGATAAGGTGCAAATTCATTTGAGGTACAGCGAGGGAGACGGACAGTGAGCTGGTCCAGGTGATGGGATGGGAAGAGAGAGACAATGATTGACTGGGAGAACGCTAGAGAGAATCCGAGGGAGAGAAAAGGGGGATGAGGGATGGATGGAGGGTGGAGGAGAAGAAGAGAGATCAACATGGCACTAATTGTTTCCTCTGCACCCCTGCCGAGCCTCGATCAGCCATTCATCACCCCGCTGCAATCGGTCCAGCGCAGACACTTTGGCAAATGAGGCCCTCCTTTCACTTCATCCGCTAAGACAGCAGCAACATATGTAGGTGTGTGTTTGATCCAAAGAGGAAGACAGATCGTGTGTGTGTGTGTGTGTGTGTGTGTGAGTGTGTGGACGTTCGAGTGAGTGAGCTCTTGTACGACATACAAAGAGATGATAGCGTGTTTGTCTGCAGATGAGTTTTGTCTCTCTTCCCGTTGGTCTGAAAAAAAAAAAGAAAAAAAAATTCCAAACACATTTTTCATTTTCTTCTCGTTTGGGGCAACATCATCAATCAGCTGTGGTAAATCAAATGGAAAATCATCGGCGAGAGCTTTCTGCATGATGCTGACGCTGATACGCACTCTTGTATGAAAGGCAAGCAGACGTCACGTGGAGAATTAAGCACTAAGCCACGGCACTGTAAAACATGGCCTTGAATCTTATTGCTTTTATTAAACGGCAGTAAGGAAGCATTCTAATAAGCAAGTGAAAATTAGCTTAGCTCCGAGGCTGCCAGCTGTGAACGTCACGGGAAATGAAAATGTGACAGTGAAAGATCAGATCATCAATAATAACTGCTACCACAACTTGACGACCAACGTTACTGTTTTCATACACTTATACATTAGATACAAATCATCTTTAAAGCATCTAAGAATTATGAAAAATGTTTGATTATACTCCATAATGTACATGAATTCATCACTAAATGCCAATAAAATACAAAATTGTTTTTTATTGTGCTGTAATTTTATACCAAAATCCTGTTACTTTTACTTTACACCTCTTACTCAGTGTTTCTGAAGCTTTCAGTTACATCTTGTGGGCTTCCTCAGAGGATAGGATTGCTCAGTTGTCATCTCGTTCTCCGTGAGGAAGGCCATGAGATGTGGCTGACAGCTCCAGAAACACGAATTAAGTGTCTGACCTTGAACTGCTATTTTCAAGGTCAAGAATAAACCTTCAAGCTCAACTGTTAGATTTACTTTTCAGCCTTGATTTAGTAGTGAATTCCTTATGTAACCAGTAAGCATGATATACATTACAACTAATAATACATTACTGAATTTGAACATATTATAACGAACAAAGCATTTTACATGGATTTCTACAACAAATAATGATCTAAGCATCCTTGTTTTGCATCTGAATCCAAATGTGCGGACTTTCCTGCACTTATAACAAACATTCTTTATGTAACGTGGTGTAAAATTGCACACATATGCATATTATAATCTGCAGTGTTAGACAGGCAAATGTTGTTTTTTATCCAATTGAGAAAAAAAAAAATCTGACCACCTACAATGTGAGGATCTATGGTTGAGGGTTTGATGTAAATATAAAATTATAAGTGTTAATAATTTAGGAAGGCTTCACTGTAGCTATCTAGATAAAGCAGCACACTTATACTAATGTTAACAATGTCAAAATATACCGGGGTTACAGGATGGTTATAGGAAGTTGAATTTATATCTATGGAAATGATTGAGGTCGTAAGTCCTGCCTCTTGTCACGTTTTATTCCCCTGCTGCACAGCACCCTCACAGACGTGATGTGATGTGATGTGAAGCAATCACGGTATGTCTAATTTGCGGGAGTAGACATTTGGGTGTCTTCATTATGACCCCACCTTTGAAAAAATTATGTTCCCACACAAAGAAAAAAAATGACAAAAGAGAATGAAGAAATTCGATGTTGCAACATGACAATCAGCTACCATCAGTGGCTTATAAAGGATGCTGCAGTACAGGCATCATGCATATTTTAACAAAGACCTAATGAAAATGTATGTCTCAGTGACGTCAGCACGTTACGTAGAGTCTCTCCCCTCTGACAAACATAAAAAGTGTGAATGTTCAAACAAATATTACCTGGGTAATGTAGTTTTAAAAGTTCTAGTCACTGTAGCTCTACTGTATAGCATTAGTGATGATTGCTTTGAGTGACTCAGCCAGTCAAAACCAAGCACTTGATCTCTCCTCCAGGCCCGAAAATTAGCCCTCACCCTCTCACACGCATCCTGATGACCTACGTCGTCACATGCCCGCGTACATTGAACTCCGGCAAACACCTCCCATCTTTTTTTCATCATCTCAATGTTAAGTGCACCCCCTCCGTGTCGCCCGCGATGCAGCCTTAATTTCATTTTCACCGTTCTAAATTAATTACGGCACATACAGAGAGGAGTTTATTTATTTATTTATCGCTCGAACATCTAAGAAATTGCATTAGATGGGATGAGGTGTGCCCCTTGGGAGCCTTTTTCTTCCGAAAGCCGGTTGATTGTTTTAGAATGTATTCCACATTCGTTTATGTGGCATCGCTGTTTTTTCTTTTCATTAGGGGGGCCTCAATTAAGGCAACATATTACGGAGACAGTAGTGAGAATGGGAGGAGGGCGATGTGAGGGGAGATGCCATGTGAGACAAAGAGCATGTGCACTTGTGTGTGTTCATAAGTGTATGTGAGGGATTAATGTGCAAATTTAATCACACATACATGCTTTGATTATCTGCAGTGAGGAAGAACGTATAGACAAGAGCCGCTGGCAAGAGATACAATGGCATCATGGGAAAACGGAACAGAGGCAGGATCATATAGGCGTACTCTAGAGATCGCGAGTCCCTTCAACTATCCTGATGGTGTTGAAAATCACAGTGAGTCTATAGTGCATTGATAGTATAAGTCTCACAGATGCCTGTGGTGGTGCCGCTCCCCATTTCTGCAACGTACAGGATCGAATGTAAATGACTTTGTGGGTGTGTGTGTGCTCATGCATGCATGCTGTATGATTGCATATTTGTGTGATGCCTTTCGTGTTTATGTAGATGAATCAATAATGCCGTGTGATGCGATGCCTTGTGTTTGAATGTAGCGCCCCTGGCTTGCCTTTGTCAGCGTCCTGCTGTGGCGCAGGGCGTACCGCGCTGAAGGGGAGGACAATAAGCTTATCGGACCAGCTGATCTTTCCTGTTCCCATAATCCACTTTGTCTTCCCTCCTTGGTCTGATCTCACTCCTTTGCCAAGACTGACTAACCTTGGTGCTGCTGTGTTCCTGTCTGTCAAAGAGCCTCTCTTCTCTTTTATGTTTTTTTAGTGTTTTTGCTCTCTTTATTTATTTACCTTTTGTATCACTGTGTGCCAATGGTGCCATCTCACTTTAGCCTCTCTCTGTCCTTATGCCTTTCAGGTCAATAAGCGTCATGGCATTCAAGAAAGATTTAGTTTTTTACAACCTGGGTCTAACTGTGGATATCTTTGTTCTTTTGCATGCCTTTTTTGATCTCGGATGTCTTCCTTATCCAGGGCTCTATGTCCAAAAATGATCCATATTTTTGAATGCTTTAATCAAGCTTCGTGCTTTGCATCTTAGGGCTGCAACTAACGATTGTTTTCATTATTGATTGATCTGCCGATTATTTTCTTGATTAATCAGTTAATTGTTTTGTTTATAAAAGGCCGGAAAGTAGAGAAAAATGCTAATTATCATTTCCCATTGCCCAAGGTGACATATTCAAATAACTTGTTTGAATATTTGTGTTTTGGACCATCGTATATGACATCAGAATCGTCGGATCCTCGCGTTTAAGAAGCTGGAATCAGAAAATGTTTATCATTTCTTGCTTGGAAAATTATTGACACAATAAATCAATTATTAAAAAAATCGTTTCAGCTCCTTGCATCTAATATTTTTTTGAAACAAGAAAAATCTGCAAAAATATCAATGGATAAATCTTTTTTGATAAGGTGTCATTTAAGTGGAGTGATTTACCTTTTCTTAATCTGCAATGTTTGAAGATAATGACACATTCCTACAGAAATAATGGAAAAACAGAAACCGTGCTGGGAGTAAGTTGAATTTTATCAACCCCCCGGCAGAATTTTTCACTAGTTTTGAAAAAAGTATGATCTTAAGATTACCAGATGAAATTAACTTGTTGAGGTGGACATTTTTTTGCAGTGTACGGAAGGCGGTATCCTTGACTTGCCCTTGTGTTTAACAGTGATGAGGTAGATTTATGTGTGCCTCTCAGGCACATGGCCGAGGCTATCATGTCATAAATTAGCGGCTGGTCGCAGAAAAGAGATGATGCACAGAGAGTGAGAGAGGGAGAGAGAGGGGGAGAGAGCGAGCTTTGTGTACACATGCTGTTGGTTTTGTCATAATCACGTCTTTATCCACCTGCTCCTGTTGTCCTGCCATTTTGTCTTCCACACACCCCAGCTCTCCCTCTCGTCCTTGGCTCATTCTCTCCCTCAATATTCTCTTTATCCTCCTTGCTCTTTCCCTTCATCTTTTTCCCCCCTCTCTGCCTTTTTCCTCTCCTCCCCTCTGACCTCTTCTCCCCTCTCTGCTCTGTGTTTTGAAGGTGTCTTTGTTCAGAGATGAAACTGTAGCATTGACCCGTCTCACCTGAAGGCTCTTTATTGGCTTTGTCAGCATTAGCTGGAAAAGACGGAGGGGCCGGAAAGCAAAGAAGGAAGAGAGGATGAAAGAGAAAACAGAAAACGGAGTTGAAGGAAATAAAATGTAAAGAGGGGAAGGGTGGGACAAGTCTAGGTATTGGCATGCGATTGCATCAGTGTGCGTTTACATGAGTGTGTATATGTGTGTGTGGATGATTTAGGGAAACGGCAACAGCAGCAGGGGATTGATGCAGCGTGCTGTGGCTGTATTTGTGTTTGCCAACCCACAATAGATAAAGCAAATGTAGCGTGCTATCACACACACTAAAGTCAGGAGGGTTAAATATAATAACCAAGCCACACAGAGAGGCTACACAAAGATAAAACCCATTCAGCTCCATTTTCAATACGCAACTGCAGTATTTCTAATTTAATCCCAAATCCTCATTCTGTGATGGTTTTTGTTCATCATCCCATCTTTTTGTGCTCAGATGCAGCTGAATTTAGCCATGCTCTACTTCCATTAAAGTGTTTTAACTCAGGAACAGGAAGTGTGTGTGTGTGTATGAGACAAAGAGTGAGTGAATGTAGTTGCTCACCACAAATACTGGATATTAATAACCGTACTTGTCGATTTAAGCAAGTGGAGCAGAGTTGCAACTCTTTATCGCTTTTTCTCTCTCATGTGTTTTAGTGCAGGCGTGCGCCCACAGTCGGGTGAAGATGCCTTTCGTTCCCTCTTTGTGTTTCTCTCCCTTCTTACAATTCCTGCACCGCACAACTCTCCTCTTTTTCCTTCTCCTTCTTTCACTCTCTCCCCCTCTCTGCCAGCTGTAAGAGATAATTATTTCCAAACAAGCGGTCCCCTGGGTGAGGCCGTATTATCCAAAGCTGCCTTCATTAAAAATTCCCGCAGCTGCGTGGACGTCTTCGCACTGCGGTGAAGGGAAAGAAAGCGAGATGGTAAGAGTGACAAAAGAGACACGAAAAGAAAGAGAGAACAACAGCAATCTTACCTGAGCTGGGACTTGTTTCTGTCCTGAATGAGACTACAACAATAAAATTAAGCTAAATAAAACAAAGAGGAGAAGAGTAGTTAATCAGCTATAGGAGTAGTTAATCAGGTGCGGTGCAGTAGCTTGGCATATGGCATACATGTCTCTAATGGGAGCCATCAATACTTTAAGGCATTGTTGATGTCCTTCGTCTCCCATAATTGCTCCAAATGTCCTTGTGTGTTAGCTCCAATTACACTCAAACACACAAATTCACAGGCACACATGCTTGCATGTGCAGCAGCACAGAAATGATGTATTCTGCAGGTAGATTTATGACAAATCCAAAAAGACAAGATAAAATGTAAATGCGTATATAACAGCCCGGCCTGCAGCCATGTAAGCCCAAACGCGTGTGTGAGCACACACAAACGCACACAGACACACATGCTCACGTCCAAGAGAGTAGCAAGAGGAGCAAGCTATTTACATAATAGAATTGGACAATGCATAGCGTAAAGGTAATGCATTCCCTTCTTATGTCAGCATAACTTCTCATACAGCACGAGTCAGTGACACAGGGTAAAAGATTGGCATGTCTGAATCGATTTACATGAAGACGGCCTGTGTGGGGTTTAACATGTAGAGCAAGAGTACCTACAAAGCTCCTGTGAGGTTGGATTTTTACCACCAGCTGCCTGCCGAACATTTCTATCATTTTCATTATAATACAGCATAACATATAACCACTATTGCTTCTACTGTAATCAACCTTATAACACACTTCATTTAAACCTGCAATAATTGATTTTTTGGCTACTTGGGGCAGCAGAAACGAGCTGTAAACACAACCCTGACATATGATCACTTTTTAAGTTGATATGGAGGACTTGTTTTTTATTTACACATCCAGCAGATATGGAGTGATATTAGCATTGATTTGGAGTCATGTTTGTGTCCACCTGGTGAATGAAAGTCAATTATTCACTCTCTTTTAGCTCTGTTTTTGGTCTCCACCAACTCCTGAGGGAAATGTCTGACTCTTTATATGCTAAATGCTCCACTGTGTTCACCAGCTAGTTGCTAATTTTGTCTGTTTGCCATTTGGCGCTGGGCAGGTAGTGTACAGTTAGGATTTTTAGAACTTGTCCGCTGAACACAGCTGCCTCCTGCGTCGGAAACAACTCTGATGAGAGTGAACCAAGAACAGTAAAGTTGCGGGCCAAAAAAAATCAAAACAATGGGTTGAAAGATACTGAAACGCTCCGTAAAGCTGAGGGGAAGTTCGGGGTCAAGTGATAACGCTTTGTGGATTCGTCATTGTCAGTCATTGTTAATATGGGTGGGTATAGGTATATAGATAGGGAACAATCATGGTTAAAAGAAACGTATGTTGACTGTTGAAAGGAAACAGAAAGTGAACCGTGGTCATGCCAAATTCTGACATTTTGTTAACCCATTCAACCACCCCAACGTCATTCCTGTGCTGACTTTTTGACTTTTATACGATATTCATACTGTGAATATTCTCATTCATCCAGGTCATAGTTATCTGGTCTTTGACCAGTCTAGCCTGGTCAAACAAGCACGAACTGATGAAGCCTCTTGGATGAGAGGTGAAATGTCTTCACAGACAAAACCAAAAATCCAGTTGCGTTCGATTCAATTTCCTTGAGATATTCATACTATTTCCTCCTTTGTTCTCAATGCCAGAATTCCTGTGGCCACTAGAGGGCTTTGTCAGTGGAACCTAAGCACAGGTTGTTGTTGGGCCTTTTTTAAAAAACTATTGATGCTGTTATTTTTCTTGGGAGGACGGTCTCAAGATCTCTGAAGGACACTGGGATCATGGTTGGACCACTAAGCAGCAGCAGCAGCAGCAGCCACCAGTAAAATCCATTGTATCCTTCCGACTTTGTAGGCAGATTTCAATGACAAACCCAAGGTCATCTCCTACCCTGAGATCTAACAGGGTCCAAATCTTCAGAGAAGAAGAGAAAAACGTTAGAAGCTCAAGGAAGCAGATTTAGCTGAGTGTACAAAACCACTGGATCAGAATCAGGATCAGCTGTCTGTTTCCGAGGACGATGATTGTGGCTGCCAAAAATACAATATAAATTGTTAAATCCTTGGTAAAGCTGGACCACATACTAACGAGTATGAAATGCTGCCTGAATTTCATTTGAGAATTAAAAAAAGATTCTTCTGTCCTCAGACATAACTTTTTGGAGGAAAAGCTATCATGGCTACTGAGAACTCAAATAGTGTGTCCCCTAATGTGGTTTACTTTCATGCAAGCAATTATTTTCTGAAAGTAGGTGTGACTTTTATTCAAATGCTGGATATCTCACTTTGGAATGAAACCTGCTTCATTTGCAAATTGTTGGTAATTTTATTCAAATATCTGCCCCTATCCAAAAAGAAAAAAATAACCACACACTTGCAGACACACAGGCAAAGTGAACTGATAGTGAACCTGAAATATTCTTTGTATTGTAAATAGGTGAGAGGGGGAGGTAGCACCACCAAAAGCAAATATGGCAACTGCTTTTTCAAGTAGTGTTCAAGCATTCAGCTTTCCCTCTCAAAACGCAGCACTCAGTAAACTCTCTCACTAACTTTCTCCACATCTTAAAGAGTTTCAGATTTCCGAAAACTAAACCAAGCAGCTTTGAAGGGATGCAAAAAAGTTTTGGGGTGACTGACTCATTGTGAAACTTACAGAAAAGTCGACAGCGCAGAACCATCCACTGCTGTATTTCATGAGTTTACTTTAGCAAATCAGTGTAGGTTCAATGTTCTGTGGCAAAGGCCAGAAATTCCCAGTTTGCGGGTCATAGTTGTGACCTGTGTGCACTGTAGTTGTCCAGATGGGAGGAAGGCGAGGCAAACTTTATTTATACAGCACATTTCATGCACAAGGGAAAATCCAATGTGCTTCACATGAAAATTAGAAAGGAAAGAAAGTAAGAAAAATTCACAACCACCACAAAGTGCACACATGCCATATTCACTGATTTACATGTAATACTCATTGTTAAAAAAGCCCAACAGACCTAAACACTTTTTAAGGCTGCTTTTAAAAGAACTGAGAGTCTGAGCGCATCTTAAGTCCTCAGGAAGGCTATCAAGCACCTAGGAGCATAAAAACTAAAGGCAGCTTTACAGATTTTGAATTCTACGGCAACCATACAGTACCAGAGCTAGATGACCTGGGAGTTCTGGCTGACTCATAGCGTTAAAGCATGTCTAATACACATTGTGGAGCAAGGCCATTCAATGCATAAGAGATTAATTAAGAGAGTATTTAAAGTCAATTCATACTGGAAGCCAGTGTAGTGATTTGAGGACAGGTGTAATGCTCTCTCTTAGCAGCATTCTGAATGAGCTGCAGTCACCCTACAGAAGACCAGTATACTTCAAATAACCTAGTACAAAGTGTTGTTGTGAATACATCTAATGGCAAAAGTGTTTATAGCTGTTCCGAATGGCCACTCACAAAGGTGGAGTAAAAAGCTTGCTGTCTTAGTGAGGGTCGAGACAAGATGAATTGTACAAACGGCCTCTTTTCGAAGGCATTCATGGTGTTACTTTCAGTTGTATACACAACAATTTACAGAATGTGAAGAAAGAAAAAGAGAGCTTTAGAGTTAAAATCCTTTACTGTTTAACCTCAGCATACCTGGCTAATCTCCGCAGGACTGTGAGATTGTCAGTTTCAGAAAGTTATAAAAATTGGTGACCACAGCCTCCCAATTCCAATGCAATAAAGATGTGGGGGGAAGGGGTTTAAATGCTGTTTGACAATCCAACAAAATGAAGCATAATGACCCCTTAGTGGTCTATTTCACAGGTTACAAAAGCAAGCAAAAAAACACATGGAACTCCCATGAATACTGTTTAGCAAAATATATTAATAAAAGTACAGTTCCAGTGTAACAACTGCTGCGTTTGTGTGTTTAGCCTTTTAACCAACACTGCTCCTCTGGTCAGAATGCTGGAAATCAAACTGAGGTATATTTTAAAGATTATACGCATGTTATCAGTTAAACTGTAAACTGTATAGCTTCCCCCCCTGTTGCTCTGGTTGAAGGTCTTTGGAACTGAAGGCTTTGGCAATAAATTGGGTGGTTGCAGTGGAGATACAGTAAGTGTACAGATGCTATGATTTTTATTTTTTTTTTCATTTGCTGATGCATTTTGCATCCAGTACCTTCTTATTTTGTGGTAGTGTGGGATAGTTTTGCCACCTTTTGACCTGGCTAAGGAAAACTGAAAGTCAGAGAACCTGTACACTAGCAACCCAGAGATCCACCAATACTGAGCACGTATGAGAGTCGAGTTAGTCTAAAAAAAGGGCATATTTGCTATTTCAAGCTTTCGGTTTTACTTTAAACCTGCTCCTGATAATCGTTTTAAACCAGAACCTACAGCTTGAAACAGCAAACACGTCATCTAATATGATCTCAAATAAGAAATATGTCAATTTTGTATTATATTTTGATATAATATAAATTAGATATGACACAAACAGTAGCACATTGTTTTGAACCACTTGAAACCACAATACTTAACCTGATAAGAGAACTGAGTGGGTGATGTGACTGTGTACAACCACTCAACTGAGATAGTTGCAAAAATAACACATGGATATGCAAAATTATACAGCAATTACATTTTTTTCTATTTTCTTAAATGTTTAAATTGACATGAAATAGAAACCTTCGAAGTTTTTATTATTATAACTGGTTAAAGCTAGATGAATATGATAAGTCAGTGTCCTTAAACTGCAACAGGCCAAAGCGCCAAAAGATGTTCAATAGTTTATATATTTAACTTTTTCTTTATTGAAGGAAAACAGTAATTTTCCTGTCCTGCACTCTAAATATAAGCAGGACAGGACAGGTTGAAGCAATCTGAAGACATTACAGTGTGTGTAATGAAAGGTGAATTGAGTGTCTGTATGTGTACTCACTCTGTGTGTGTGAGTGGATTTTATTTTCCACTACACATGGATGAATGGTGCAGCGGGGCCACCGGGGCCTCTCCTCATCCTCCTCCTCTTCAGAGAACAGGAAGAGAGACATCTACTGCAGATGTGAAGAGAGGAGAGAGAGTAAGATGAGAGGTAGTGTGGGTGGGTGAGGAGTGGAGCAGGGGGAGTCAACAAGACAGGAAAAACAAGGGAGGAGAAGGGTATATGAGAGAGGAGGGGGAAAAAGCAGTGAGATGCTGAGACAGAGAGGTGAGATTGAGTGAAGAGGGGAAAAGGGGAACAAGAGAGTAAAGAGTAGAAGAAGGGTAGACCAAGAGGGGGAGACGAGGGGGGAGGAGAGGTGGAAGACAGGCAAACAGTAGACAAGACAGGCTGGGAATAGAGAGAAGGGAGGCGAGAGGCGTTTAAAGAGGTGGACGAGGTGTGGATAAGCAAAGAGGAGGAGGAGGAGGATAGGTTGTGGGGGGAGAGAGGCAGACAGCAGGCTGTGTGTGTGTGTGTGTGTTGTGGAGAAAGAGAGAAGAGAGTCCGACACAGAAGGGTATTGCTGCATAAGCAGTCTGTCCAGCTGTCTCGCCTCCGAAAACCGATGGAGACGAGTGATGTCAGGACTCTTCTCTTCAACATCTCTCTCTCCGCTCACAGTTACCGCTTCATTTCTCTTTTCTCTCTCCCCGGCAGCTAGTCTTCCTCACTCTACCGCGGCCTTTCCTTTCTCATCTGTTTTATTACCCTTCCCTCTTTCTTTTCCCCCCTCTTTTGCTGTTTATTGGTTTATTCATGCAACGTTCAAATGTCTAGCAGTTGGGATCAAAGCTGGGAAACGAGGTCTGCATGCTCATGAATGTCAGCGTGTGTGTGTGCGTATGTGAGGGTTTATATTGTACATAGTCTGAATGTGTATTTATGGGTGTTTTTATGTCCATCTGTGTGTCAGGTACACACTGTCGTATGTGTTGTTGCCTCAAGGTTTTTGTCTACAGTGTCTCACACTGTATTTCCATGCAATATATCGTCTGTGTCTGAATGTCGTGGGTCTGAGAGTAAAGTGAGACATTTCCATATACATTTAGGTGTTCGTATAGTGGAGGGAGCAAGCTGGCTAATGGGAAGTAGCATTTGACCAGATAGGCACGTGTTGCACCATGCAGAGACATTAAATTGGTTCTGGGATGGGAGACAGTACTGATTTCACACTGAGCCTCTCTTTAAGGAGCAGGAGCAAGTAATGGAGAGAGAGAAATAGAAAGAGAAAGGAGGAGGAGAGGGAGAAGGAACAGCTGGTAGGAGTGGCTTTATGCCTGAAAAATGATGTATATAAGGTGACAGACGGAGTTTATGCCTCTTTGTGTGTGTGTCTGTTCGTGCAGTACGTATGAGGTATGTGTTTGTTTACAGTGTGTGTGAGTGAGAGCAACAGGTCCTCACGTTTGAGCGACAATATAGGTGGTTTGTCATTTCCTTCCAAAAGAAACCACATGCCCTTTTCCGAAAAAAAGTTCGTATGAGCGTTTCCTGATCTGCCACCGCTATATGTAAGGTTTGGTTAGGTTTAGGCAACTTAGACTAGTTGGTTATACCTAAACATCATAGTCAGGGAAAGATTGCGGTTACGTTAAATGAAAGCAACGTGGACCGTTGGTATTAAGTGGGTGTTCAGACTGAAAACAGTTCAGTGTGAAGTGGGTTGTTTTTCAGATAGTGAAATAATGTACGATCTAGGAAGCCCAGTTTGCATGTAGATCCAGAGGAGGCTGAATGGAATTTGATTTACACTGGGCTAGACAGTTATCACAGCAGCAATTATTTTACCTTTTGTTGCAGTGATCTTGAGGGATACAGTAGAAATATGACGATCATGTTACACAGTAAACTAACAGGACTGTGCACTTGCAAGTTTTTGATTGGCCAAAGCAGCACCTTACTGGATCAAAGATCAGGTTAAACTTTTTTGCCAGGCGACTCCTGCGTTTTTTTGCTTGAGTCCCGCTACATCAGTGCAGTGGCCTCATTTAAATGAATGAGGAGGCTGTTTTTTTTCGTGCTGTGGTGTTTCTGTCAAACAGCGGTCTCTGGTGTCAAACACACTTTGCGTACCCTACCATCCACCACAACCTCGTCACTAGGAGGTTTTGCGAGGCAGTGGCAACGTCATGGTACCTCCAACTTTGTCTCTCAGAGACAGCAGTCATTATTCTCACAGCCACAAGAGGTCTTTGTCACTAAAATGTAAACAAAAGTCATTTTTAGTGTTTGAACAAATGACTGGTGCTGTTGTTTTTCTGGTGAAGACTATTTTGTGAGAAAGAGAAGGAGTCTATGATCACAACAGACAAGGACACACACTGATATACATTTTACTTTCTATTATTTGTATTTCTTCATATCGCTTATTGTCAAGGAAGATTTTGCAATATTGTCCATTTTAACATTCATACTTATATTCATATCAAAATCCTATTTGTCTGATTTTCACACAAACACACAGCGCTGCACAGAGACATGCAAGACATAGTGGACAGATCCATGAAAGAGGAATTATATAGTGCTTTTCAAGATATCGTAACAAAACAGTTCTTTGAAAAGCAACAGGCTTGAAAGAGTATGATCTACGAGAGGCAATCCTCAGGCCAAATGACTCTCTCTCTCTCTCTATCTTGGTATCGCGTATCGGCAATCCTGTGATGCTGAAAGGTGAGATAAGATGAAACTTTAATAATCCGTGAGGGGAAGTTGGCTCATTGCAGCAGCAAAGACATCGATGTAAGAATACACCAATCAGAGCTCTGTGCTGTATTACTGAAGATAGTACAGCAAACATTGAATCATCCCTGTCTGGTGGAAACCTTGTATCTCCACAATGTCAACTTACAAGGTACGAAGAAAAACCTGCCTCATTATCATTCATCATCATCGTAAGCGGAATTAAATGGGTGTTCAACAAAGTACATGATCCCTTGGAATGTAATAATATTGTTTGTAATTGGTAATATCAAAAAATTACATTATAAAGAATAATTGCCTTTATTTCCGTCCCTAACTGACTCTAATATTCATCAACATAATAATTAAATATGACAAATTCAGGATGAAATCTGGAAAAATAAATGTGTGAAACTGATACTATATGGCAGAGGGACAAGAGGAATCTTGGGGCACTTAGATAAATTATTAGTTGGTAATTAAATACGTTAAATGTTGTTGTATTCTTGACAGCTCACAGTCTTGACAGCTCATAGTTGTGAATATTAACTGTAATTCGTTCATGCTGATAATTTGTGCTCATGATACGTCTTTTTTTTCCCCCCCACTTTAGACTCATGATTTAGTTAGATAAATGACACCCAGGCTATTAATTGCACCCTTAAACAGGAAAAACAAGTTCCACCACAGCTGAACATCATGCATCGAAAGGCATCAAACACACACCCAGGCACACACACAAAGACACACCAAAACCTCATCCTTCTTTCTCTCTGTTTTGTGTTCATCCATGTTGAAACGCTGACCGAGGCCGGGTGTGTTTACTGTTATTTTCTAGACCAGTGGCATTCGTTTTCATTCAGTACACTAGCACGGGATGAACTGTTGTCTCTAGGGTGTGCCACTGTCTTCTCTTTTTCTGTGTCACTGTCTGCATGCGTGTGTGAGAGCTGTTATACGTGTCAGGTATCTATGCATTAGACATGTATGTAAATGTATCCATGCATTTAAGTATTCATGTGTTTACTGTACGTGTGCTGAGGTATATGTGTGTGTTAGTATGTGCTAAAATGAGTGTGTGTTTAGGTCTATGTAGATATGTTTCTGTGTGTGTGCCTTTGTGCAGCAGCAGGGTTTGGGGCTGACAGTTCTAATAAACATCAGCATTAAGGCAGAACTGAGCAGGAGAGTGGAACACCTATCTTCCTCTCAGTTCACCCCCTTCATCCTCTCTCCCATGTGTTTCTCTCCTCTTGCTTTCAGTCTCTAACACTGTTTTTCTCTTCCCTTTTCTTTCTCCCCCTTCCTGCCTCTCTCTCTCTCTCTCTCACGTTCAGGAGATACAGAAATGTCTTTAGCAGTATACACAGGGTAGTACGCTTCAGCGGGGCTGGAGAGGCCTTTATGTGTCAGGAGAGGTTACTGATAGAGTTACAGCCTGTTCTGGTTGACATGTCTGCTAGCTTAGCTTTGCTCCCCTGGGTCTACCTTATCGCCCCGAATACTGCTGCTGCCAAGTGAAAATGCTGTAAATCAGATTTTTATGTTTTTCTTTCTATTTTACACTTCTATTGAAAATTTAGATCACCCTTAATGTGATGTGTAAGTTTCCTGCCCAGTGTTACCCAGTGGGATGACAAAGGGAACTGAAACCCACATTTTGTATGGACTTGATTTTCACAGAGCAGCAGTGACTTGGGTATGAATGTTGCCATTGACAATTTAATCAGGGGATTGATTTGACAGGGAACAAGAAAGGATTACGGCATAGTGACACTGATAAAGGAACAGTTCATCGCCAAAATCACAACTCAGTTCATAACTACTCACCCTCTGTCAGTCACGGCTCTGTTGCCATTTGTGGGAATATTACCGACAAGCCCGACACGTAACTGTTGGCTTGATTTAAAATCAGTAATCATCAGTCAGGAATTAAGGAGATAATGAGATAAATATTCCACTTGTAAAGCAATAGTGCAATTGTTCATGACAAATACTTTGCATAGTGTCTGGAGAAATCTGAATTACATTTAACACCTGAACCAGACATTACAAATATTGTTCAAACATTTTAATCAGAATGAACAGACAGGGAGCAAGAAAAGATTATGGCATAGGAATACTATATATATATATAATGCCCTCATCAGTCAAAACTCCAACCAGACATATTACTAATAGTATGTTTTTTGAAAAAAAAAATGTTACGATGCAGGACACAGACCAGGAATGTAGTTGGAGAGAGAAGGTTTTCTTGCTGGGTTTTCGGGGAATGAAGGTGAGAGGGAAGGATGATGGCTGGCGATTGCAGGGGGTAGAGAGGCGATGGTGGATGGCAGAGCAGGGCTGGGCAGGACAGAAGGCGAGGGTGTGAGCATGGGCTGGCTGGAGTAAGCTTGGGGATAGCAGGCAGGCAGGAGGGTAGGCAGGGAGGAGCGAGAGTGTGAGAATGGGCTGACTGGAGTTAGCTCGGGGTTAGCAGGCAGGTAAGCAGGCAGGCAGGCAGGAACGACGGGATCCTAAGACACAAGGAAACACGGGGAGAACAAGCATGGGAAACACGAGGTAACTAATCCTTAGAATGCACAATTCCAAGTGGCCGGGAACGTGTGACCACCACTGTAGTTGAGATAACGATCTGGCACAGAATGGGT
This sequence comes from Oplegnathus fasciatus, assembly GCA_003416845.1. Classification (NCBI taxonomy): domain Eukaryota; kingdom Metazoa; phylum Chordata; class Actinopteri; order Centrarchiformes; family Oplegnathidae; genus Oplegnathus; species Oplegnathus fasciatus. The sequence goes on from NTHP01000098.1 coordinate 750,127, forward strand.
GAAGAGCCGGGGTTGTAATACTGCAGTGGTGATGAGCTGATTGACGGCAGGTGTGCTGGCTGATCAGGGATCCAGGAGCCGGGAGAGTGAGAGAGGGAGTGCCACGCCTACAGCACAGACACAGAGAGACAGACAGGGGACCACAGGAGATACAGGGGGAATGGGAAACACAAGGGAAGATACCTGGGCACAGCCGTGGCTGTGACAAAAAGTCAGTTAAAGGTCCTGTATGTAATGTTCAGAAAATGCTTGTTAACAATGACACCTGTGGCTGTTAAGTCAACTGCAGTCAGCATCCTATTGCTTGTGCTTGTGCGTGTGCTCCCATTCCGTAGGCCAGCATCAGCCAAAACAGTGACGTGACACATTCGAGACTGAACGTGATTCACAGGCATCATGTTGATAGCTTGCTTTTCAATAAAATTGTTTAAAAACATGTTGATAGCTTGCCAGCCAGTTTATCGCTGTTTGTCTAGCTTTCACCGAGAGGCTCAGCAGTGCCAGCATAGCTACCTTAGCTGGATGAAAACGCTAATGGTGAATGAACTAGGCGGGAGATTATAAATAAGATGTGTTGCCTGTGTCGAGTTGTGAGTCTGTGTTGTGGTGTGTGCCGGTCGTTGATGATGGCTTAGCAGACTCCACTTACTACAGCGGTATGATCCCAAAATAAACAGATTTTGCTGTGATTTAATTGCAATAAATGGATCAAAACGATGCCGAAATAACTACATCATGATGCTGATTTGTAAAAAGTCTAAATTCATGCTTTGTCAGGTCTGTCTGCAAAACCACAACAACTTTTAAAATGCTTGTTTTCTGAATGGAGTTTGGATCGATCAGGGCTATGCTATGCTAACATTGTAGCTGCTCCATCAACATTCAAAATAACGTCATCTAAATTCTGTATAAATATGAAGTATTAGCATAGAGCTAACGTTAGCTAGTGTTGCACACTGTTAGCGCTGTAGCGGAGCTGAAGAGAGGAAAGGCACTCGGGAGCGAGCAAAACCGTCCCTAGTCCTTTACATAGACTCACCAAAACTGAGTAACACTGTGTGTATCCATGAGGTCTAATGTGTTAAATGCATTCCCTTCCTCATTAAACATTTGCAAAACTGATTTTTCTCAAAAGTTTGAAACCTGCATTATACACTCATGCTCTTAGCTTGCAGTTTTCTTCTCCCCTGCCTTTGTCGGCACATTGCTGCCTTTCTGGATGTGTTACTGCCACCTGTAGATCAGTGGAGTAATGTGGGACCATTGGCAAGAATGTGTGCCGCGTCACCAGCGTGCACACAGTACCTTTAAATACCAGGCTGAAAAGCAGCGTTGATCTGTAACCACACCCAACTGTGACGTCATGGTGTACTGACACACCCCAGAGTACACTTCTACATCACTGTAGCAAGATGAGAAGTTAAACTGTTGGAAGTTAGCAAAACAAGATGATTTTAAGTTGCTCTCTAAAGACTATTTATATGTTTTTGGGTGAATCACTCCTTTTATGATTGAAAAATGAATGCTTCATCCCTTTGCACATATACATCCTGGCTGCCTGAGCATTTATGGGCCTCTGGCCAGCCTTACAAAACTTTTATCATAAAGTTAATAGCATCTTAGATTTATCAATACACACCACATTACAGTAAACACAGCTAAGGATATAAACAATGTTATTTTACTGCACATGCTTGGTGTAACTCTTATTTATAAGGAAATACATTATTTTTCTGCAGTTTTCTGCCTTACATTTGCGTAATTCCACTCTTCTATACTAGTGTGCATGTTGTGCATTTTGGGGTTTAAATGCCTTGCACACTGGCACTTCAGTGGCAGGTCAGTTTAGAGCTTTCTTCATTTACGTTCCTCAACTAGGTGTTTGTAACGTAGGTGGTCCTGAATTTTAAACACCGGCTTGCCTACACTCCAGGCTACCGCTGCCTCCTTGTTAAACATGAACAAATGTTCTGCTGATGTTAGCTGTCCCACATGTCATAGTTGGCATATAGCATAGCTCCCCCGGCTCTGAGTCACAGCCATATGGTGAGGCAAGAACTAATGTCTGTTATTATGTTGTGGGATTGGTAACAGCAGCTGTGTGTCTGTTACAATATATGGTTCTGAGCTATAACATACTGTACGCTATACAGGCAGGTGTGTGTGCCAGGGGTGGAGAGTAGTGACATGTTAAGAGTTGACACATTCTGTACTGTAGCTTGGCTCTGCATCACTGCCATGTGCTGAGACAATCCACTGCTGAGCACAATGTTCAGTGCGTCTGACTTACCAAACTGATTATTCAAGTGTGAACGCTTCTAACTGGTAGGCGTAGCGAATGTTACCTGCTGTTGTTCATAACGTTATATAATGTGATGTGTTGTTTTGTGCTCCTTTAAAGTGGCCTTAGCACTCAAAGCAATAACAATGAGACAAGCCAAGGCAGGTTTATTTATGGGGCACATTTCAGGCACCGGGCAAATTCAAAGTTCATTACACCCACAGAGAATATTAAAATCGCAGAGCTAATAATAATTTAATACAAAGTAGTATTACAGAGATTTTTCATGGAGGTAAATTTTCCACAACAGTATTATTATGGTGCTCTTAGGCCTTTTGTGTGTTATTAGTAGTTATATTTAAAAGCTCCTGGCTAATTTACTTTACTTTAATAAGTAATCTGTCACTATATTGTATTACTTTATATTAAAAGGTCTGCAAATTATTACAGTGCTTTTGTATTGCCTATTTAAAAAACATGCTGTAGCAGTGCAGCTATTGCTGCCAAGTGTGTTATCGATCAGTGGATTCAAATATATTGTGAGATTAAGCTCTGTTTTAAAATGGTCAGCGAATCTCATCCGTGTATATCAAGCAAGCTGCTGTTGCATTTTTGAGTTAACGGCAGATTACATGAGATCTTCCACCCGTTTCAACTTAAACAATAACTTGATTGTAAAAAATTTAATTATATGTGATAAAAATGACATTTTAACCTATTTTAATGTGTTTAGAAAGTACTGTTTTATGGCTGCAGGGATGATGGGCAGTGTTGACTGACAGTCGCTCGTTTCTGTTGACAAAACACTGTTGCTTTGTCTGCATTTCATTTTCTTTTCCCTCCTTGTCTCCCTTCCATCTGTGTAGTCTCTCTCTCCTCCCTTTTCTCTCTTCTCCCTCCTTCCTCACGCAGACAGCTGATGTTGGCGTGTCAGCAGTATAGTTATTTTTCAGGTGCAAGCTGCTGCTCCTATAGGAGTGTGTGTGTGTGTGTGTGCCCTAAATGTGAATGTGTGTCTGAGATAGAGTCAGCTTGTGCGTGTGTGTGTGTGTGTGTGTCAGGGTGCATATACCTGCTATCTATATGTGTTTGCCGTGTGTGTGTATCTGTACGTGAAAGAGTGATAGAGGCAGTAACAGAAAAGAGCGTTTGTGTACATCTGTGGGAATGTGTAGGTGCGTATAGAGTATTTTCAGTGTGTGTGTGTCCCTATGTATTTCTTGCTGCTGCATCAGGCAGCTGGATTGCTCTCTGTCCACATTTGCTGCATAAGGTGTCTTGGTGGTATGACTGTACATTACACACTATGTGACGCATTGGATAGCTCTATTGTTTTGCTGCATTGAGTATTTATACAGCCCTATCTCCATCTCTGCACAGGGGCTACCTTCTGCTTCAGTGTATCTGCATTATAGCCGAATGCTCCAGGGTGTTCATGCTGCAAGCAGCATCTGGGATTTCCTGCATCTCACTCCTGCTGCATCCTCTTAACCATTTCTACTTGACTGAATGTTCAGCAGGATAAGATTTAATTGTCCATTTGAAAGCGGGAGTAAAGGTAGTGTGAGGGCCTGCTGCTACAGATGCACCAAGCAGGATGAGTATCGCCATAATGCGGTCGATCTACATTGAATACATCATTATATAAATGCAATGTTTCCGCTACCAGTTACATTCATTCAGTCACAGTGGGCTGCCCGCTCAGTTTTTAGTGCCACAACAATGCCTGGCCTCATGTTACCTTACATAAAAATGATTCCAGTGAGTTCCACGCAGTGAGGTGTACGGATTTAAAATTTTGGAAAAAGAGAGCTCCGGTATCTGATCATTACTTTGTATCTGAATCGGTATCAGATAGAAAAAGTTTAGTGCACCTCTACTTGCTGCAGTTATCTGAACCCTTCAAATGGTTGAGGTTAGTAAGATGTTTAGATTATTTTAAACTAAAGAACAAACAAAAAAGAAAACAAGAAAAAGCATATGTAAAGGGGTTTAAAGGATTTGCAAATGTGAACAAATAATCATTTATGTCTTTATCTTTTTTAATCTCTTTCCCCTTCATGACTGATGAGGTTTTTAACAGGTGAAATCAGTAAAAATTCAAAGCGTTCATCTCCTGCTACTTTAATAAGTTTACATGACATTGAGAGTGGCAGAAAAAATGTCTGCTGCTTGAAAAAAAGGTTTTTGCAGTAATTACCACCTACTTTATGACCCCCATTTCTTAACAAAGAAACTCGAAAACACAAACCACTGACTGATCTGTGATTGGAAGCCTTTCAAACTGGCAGAAACTCTCAACAGAATATTATCTGCTTTGGAATTACTAGTAAACATTTTAATGTCAAGTGGCTGTTAATATGGTGAACCTGAAAACCATTGAAAAACACAGAACAAAACACTGTACTGTAATGACAAGACCAAAATGAAAGTGTGAAACATTCATAGTTCAGTGTACCTGCTATGTACAGTATTGTTTTATGAAATTAGTTTAAAACTGTTTACCCAGCTGTCACCGTGACTTTATTTTTCTACTGTGCCACTGCACTGTTGTATATTTTGAAAACTTTGTAGTGATGTTATCTTGGCCACCTCTTGCATTTTGCCATCTGTCTTATGCTTGCTAGGTAGTGTCTGGCAGCACTAGTTATTTGCTCTGTTTCCATGCAACGGGAGATTTGCGGTGCTGAAGGAGGCATCTAGCATTAGTAGGAGAAATTACAATGTAGATAAACAACCCAGCCGTTCCCTCTTGTTACATTTGAACACTGGCCCACTGCTCACAATGCATGACCCGTGTATCCCAGAGACTCTCTTCCATGCAGATGATCGCATTATTTCCAGCATCTCTCTAAACCAGGGGGATATGAGCGTCAGAAAACAAACTCACCACAGATACCCAGTTCTTCTCCTCTTGTTATCCTCCCTCTCATTCTCTCACATTCTCCCTCATTCAGTCATTCAGTCGCTTTCATTATGTTTCTCATTCTCTCTCTCAGTCCCCCTTTTCTCTGTCCCCCACCCTCCCTCTGTCTTTCAGAGTAGTGGAGAAGTGACGGATTGACTGAATGTCTGTCTCTCTGTGGGAAATGAGCCTGCTAATGTGGCGAACTGGGCTTGTTCCATATTCATCTGCAAGCCTGTGAATCACTGTGCGACTACAGAGGCTGCCGTGTGCACGGAGGCACATCTGCTTCCTTTCCAAAAGTCAAACGGAGCGCAAAATGAGTGGTGAATATAAATCCATTTCCTGTCTCTTTCAGGTCTTCATCAGTCCATCTCTCGGCTTTTCTCTCTCTCTCATGATCTTCCTCCTCCGTGCCAGCGCTCCGTCTCCCCTTTCACCTGCTGTCAAGCACATACTACGATTATTTTCTGCCACTATTGTCCTGCCCCCTTCTCTTTCTCCTTTTCTCTTTTAATCAGCCTATCCTTCATTCTCCTTATCTTCTTTTTAACTGTCTGTGCCATCATCCTCAGCGGTACAGAGAGAGGAGCCTGTTATGAAAAGGTATCAGAGAGTCAGAGAGACTGACAGACGCCTCACCAGCTGGCAAGGAGAAGGGAGGGCAGGAGAGAAAGAGGCTGAGAGTCATTAGGGATGGCTGCAGGGATTAAGGTATAAATAATCCTCATGTCAATCAGACATAATATTATGGTCCAGTAAAACAACCCCAACAGACCTGGCTGGATAGCTGGGCAGCAGGCCAGTATTAAACAGAGGCTTAACCATTACAATAGATAGTCAACAAAGGGCACCAGGCTAGCAGGTCTTCTACATGAGGCCTGCTATCAGAGAATGTTAAGTAGCTTCACAGTGGAGTGTTATAGCTGAGAGCTCAGCTGGGAAGAGGTCACTGCACAATAAAAGCTTGTATGTCTGTTATATTAGACAGCATATTGGCAAAAGGGTTTATCCAGTGTATCGTGGTCTTCATGGGTCTGTTCAATAATGCTTGTCATATTGTAGTTATTTAGATGGCCCTCCACAGAGTGGATTATTGAAACAGAAGCGCTACAACAATTTTTATTAGCAAATATGTTTTGAAGGATGCATAAAATAGCTCAGATTGCTTTTTTTAAACCAACATTATGAGTAATGTTTTTTATGGTAAACCGTTCACTGCCTCAAAGGCAACTCAGAGCACTTAGTTAAACCTGTATTTGTTGTTTTTTTGTCCACTTGGGGCCATCGCAACAAGCTTTAAACACAACATTGACATATTGCCACTTTTTAAGTTGTTATGGTAAGTGTACTAGCAAACAGTCGCCTACTCATCCAGCAGATATGGATTAGCATTCATTTGGAGTCGTATTTCAGGCCGCCCGGTGAACGTAATATTCACTCTACTTTTAGCTCTGTTTTTGGTCTCTACTAACTCCTGAGGGAAATATCTGGCTCTTTAGCTGCTAAATGCTCCACTATGTTCACCAGCTAGTGGATAACTTTGTCTGCTTTTTGATACTGGGCATAGCGCGTTTATCAGAGCTTTTTTGGGGGGGGAAAACAGCAGCCTGCTGCGTCTGGAAATGACGCTGATGAGAGTGTTGACATTGAATCAAAACAGTAAAGTTGCTGGTTGTGAAACCAAAACAAACGCTCCATAGATCTCAGGAGAACTGCAGAGTCAGGTCATAATTCTTTGTGGGTTCATCACTACGAGAGACTACTCTTAAATTAAACGTAGTCATTTCATCCGCTGTTAATGTAATAATATTTACCGGTGCAGCTTTAAGTTTTTGGAAAGATTGTGGCTTTGGTTAAATATCAAAAAGTCAATATATCCCTGCTAACAGCATGTGGGATTCAGGACGTGTTGCTGTCAAAGATCTGTGCTTGGCAGTGAATGTAATCCAGCCAGCAATCACCACAATAACCAGAACAGGCAGAATGAAAAGTTTTATAGCAGATGTTACTGATCATAAATATTGGCAGTGTGCAGCATATGGGCTTGGCGTTTGGGGAGTTTCTGCTAAGCGTGTAAGATTTTAATATAGTATTGTTTGCTGATTGCAGCAGCTGGTTGCTATTGAAACCGTGTATGTGAAGAGCAGTTTGAGATGCAGTTGAGGGAGCACTTTTTCCACAAAAAATTAAAAAGAATAGTTTGCACATGCCGTAATGGGATGTTAAAATAGAAAGTGCTACTAGTGTGGTACAACATAGCTAATATTACAGGAAGTAGCCTTGCAGTGGAGTTACTTAAGGAAGATCTGAGTCAAAGAGTTTGGACGTTGCAGTTCTGTGATTTATGATGCCTTTCTCATGTGATTGGGGGGCACAGTGGCAAGGCCTTTATGTCTGCCATGTTGGCTGTATTGCATTTGAATTTCAGTGACTCATCTCCTGCCAGATGGGACGACAGACAGGCAGCCAACACAGGCCACCAGAGAATTCACTTTTTAAACTTGATTTCTTTCGGGTAAAGTTCTGCAAGTTTACAGGTCACAGTTCTGCCGAGGGCAAGTTCTCATAAAACACTCTTTCTCTGGCTTTCTTTTGTCTTTCTGTCCCTGTCTTTTTCTCTAAATGTTCCCTGTTTCAAACTGTACTCGGTTACGTGTCATCCAAACCTTAGTCAGTCATGTTTGAAGGTTGTTTGGACCTGCGTAGAACTCCATATAAGAGGTTTATTGCATCAGGGTAGCAGGCCAACGCTGACGTCAACGTTGCCTTTGTAGTACCTGAGAAAAGAATGTTAAAAGCAAACCAAACAAGACAAAAATAAAAATAATGAATATGATTTGGCCGCAGATGCAGTGTAGTCATGCAATCTCAAACTGACTGTACTGGGCTTCACAGTTGATGTTTGAATATGGCCTGAATCCATGTTCTAGTTCATCTGTCATTTTAATCTTTGGATCTAATCTGGTTTTGGTTACCTTTTTAAAAGAGACAGGAGGGAGAGAGAGAAAAGAGCGTCTTATGTACATGGACTTTATCTTACTCCAAATCCTGTGCATGCTGTCCTGCTGTTTTCTTCATGCAAAGAGAGAAAAGGATTGATTGAAATGAAAACCACCTATCCTGGGCATAAGATTTATGAGACTGCATGTCACAAAAAGTGTTTTCAAACACTAAAGTTGCAGTTTCTAAACATCAGACTCTTAAAATGCATTCCACTAAAATAATTTGCAGCATCTCCTACAGTGTTCCCGGTGTGTGCTTTCATTAAAATGGTCCAGGAACTGCAAATGACGCTTTTTCTTTACAGAAGTAACAGACCGTGCAATGATGGATTATCAGACCAAGAGCATTATGTCCATACTATTATGCAAAGCTATTCTCGACTGACAATGTAATGGGAATGGCAAATTAGTTACAGACTGGCTGTCTGGTGTCGAACTTAAGGAAAGCAATATCTATTTTCACAAAATAGTGCTTGTGGTAGATCAAGCAGGACACATGGTCATTCAGTGTCATTAAGCACTTATTCCTAATCAGGGTCCCTGAAGCCTTGACTTCGTATGGGGTGTCTCCAGTCCATGTGACTTACATTGGAGAGTGGGAGAAAACCCTGACAAAGGACAAAGCACGAAATGTTAAGCGCTAAACACTGAGACAGTGTGACACCCTCTATGAGCTTTAATCATAATCAGCATTCAAAAAGAAAGGAACATTTCCCATGTGTGAGGGTAAAACTGCTTTTTCATGTTATAAAATAAATGGTATCATACATTTCCTTTTAAAAACTATAAGACTGTCCTCCCAAGTAAAACCAGAGCATCAGTCGTTTCAGAAAATGCCCCAAAACAAATGTGTTTACGTCCAAGTGACAAAGCCCTCTAGCGACCGCAGTAATTATTACTCTTGTCCGCTGGGAACAAAGGGAAAAAATAGTGTGTTATTACAGAGCGACAAAGTCCTCAAACTGAGGAGGTTGGAGTGGATGGATGGATGGGTCAGAAGAAAGTCAGACTTCAACATGAGAGACCGCAGTTCTTTTCCCATTTCCTACCAACGGTGAAATGTCGGTTTCTTTCACGACCATGGTCGTTCCCTAACCTTAACGAAGTGGTTATTATTGTTTGATTATTTTTTGTTTGGCCACTTTGGGGAAGTGGAAACAACACAACTTTGACATATCACCAGCAAGTTGATTTGCGTACAGTTGCTTATTCACACATCCAGCAGATACAAAGCAACATTATGGTTCATTTGGAGCCGTGTTTCTGGCCACGCGGTGAATTTAAGTGCAATATTCACTCTCTTTGAGCTCTGGTTTTGGTCTCTACCAACTCCTGAGAGAAATATCTGGCTCTTTAGCTGCTAAATGCTCTACTATGTTCACCAGCTGGTCACTAACTGTGTCTGTCTACCGTTTGGTGCTGAGCAGGTAGTGTACAGTGTTTTTTTTTAGAGCTTTTGCAGCAAAAAAAGCTGCCTGCTGCAGCTGAAAACGACGCTATGAGAGCGGTGAAAGTGAACCAAAACAGTAAAGCTGCGGGTTGGATAGATAAACAATGAGCTGAAACTCCCTCAAAAGCTCCGTAAAGCCGAGGGGAGCTGCAGATTCAGAAGATAATTCTCTGTAGGTTCTTCACTACTAACAACCCCTCTGACGTGGTCACATTGTTTTCACATCGTCTTTTGTTACATTGTTATCATAGAAATATCATTTATAGCCTCTTTAACTTTTGGAATATATGAATGTATTCTTTTACGTGCTATATATGTTATATATGTTAAATATGGTTATTTATGGTAAGGGGTTTTGTATGATAAACTTTGCTGTTGTATAATATAAGTTATGTTAATGTGAGTTGGGCTCCTTTGTGTATCATAATTAGTGCTCCACACCTGGTGCTAATCAGCCAATCAATGCTGGATAGAAGACGTGTTGTTGTCTACTCTACTCTAGACAAAAACATCATGTTCCAAAGTGTTTTTAGGATTAAAAGAGTGTTTTTACACATTGTTGTTGCAGCTCATTGCTGATTTTCCCCTTTTATGGGATTTTTTAATTCATGTTTTAAAGGTTTTATATCAGCAACTTTCCCCTGTTCATGCTTACAAAACTGCTCAAGCTCTGTTAAGTTGCATCCAAGTCCAAGGGGGCTGAATACTTTTTATCGGCACTATATGGCTTTACTCTCTCACTTGTGTTGCACTGAGTTTAACAGTCCCTCGTGCTCCTGTATTGTGGATCTGACACACAGTTGCCTTGTTAACCGCCTTCTCTGTAAGTGCCAATCATCTCAGGATAAAAGCCATATTGAAACTGTTAAAATCTCTGTCTCTGTGTCTTTGTTCTTTTTCCCTCCATCCCTCCTGTACTTTCCATCTTCGCGTGTCCTCTGTGTGTTTTCTTGCGCCTCATGACATCTTAGAGAGGATGCAGCAGTCGCGTCAACATGATCAATTTTACAGTGAAACGTCACCGCTAACATCCGAATGCCCTTCATCGGCGAACTCTTAAACAAATCAATTAATTTCTTAATTAATCTAACAAGTGCATTGTGCTGAATGTGGACATTGATCCACACACACTCGTCACCACCCCACCCCCTGTCCCAACACACACACACCCTTTTACCCCTCCCACTCTCCTCTGTGGATCTCAGTATGAAGGGGTCCTTCGCTCAATTCTAATTTAATTTCCGATCTCTTTTTCGGCATCGATCCTCATACACCCTGTGTGGCACAAAGTGATATTGAGAGGGGGACTGATATGGAGATGGACATTGATTTGGTATAAAGAAAAAAATGACGAGGGGAGATGTGGTCCCAGTGCTTGAAGAAAGTGTTGAGAGAAGAGTAGAAAACAGAGCGACGGAGACGGAGGGGAGGTGAGAGCTACGGCGCTGATTAGATCAACTTCTGCTGATGTTATGACACCACCTGTTCCTTCCCATTTCCTCTTCAACTCGGAGAGCTTCATCAGGAGAAAGTTAAAGTGAATTATGCAGTGGCCTTGCTGGGATGGCTGGCAGGTGGTTCTGCCTGCTGGTTAGGCTTTCTGCACAGGAACCTCCAGATACTAGCCTGAGGTACAGCGTTTGTACAGCAGGGCTTCTTGCTTAGGATTTGGGCTTACTTTGTGTCTGGATGTAGGGTTAAGATGTAAAAGCCTGCTAACAGGGTTGGCTCTTGCTTTTCTGGAAGTGATGATGTGTGGAAGGAGGCAGCCTCGTAGTATTTTCAGTTCGCAAAGCTCCTTTCTTACTGAAATGTCACGTCTGCACAGGCAACCGCACAAAAACTGCCACAGCAAAATCAACAAACACAGGTATTAAGGGCGAGTCGTGACACTGCCATTGTGTAAACCCTGAGCTTAAACGTACCCACACATTATCCGCAGAAAATAACTGCCAGCAGTAAGTACACATAAGTGGTCATTTCAAGATTAGCGGACTACATTTCTTACAGACTTCCAACATTTTAAATAACTAGCAGCAACTGGTAATGACAGCTGGGACAAAAATGTTTACAAAAAACACCCATTCTACTGCAATTAAGCTGACTTGGTGGAGGTCAGTAATTCCAAATAGCAGCAGCTGCCTCACATTGAGCGCTATAGGGTGATTACACTGCTACTCAGGCTGGCCTCAATCAGGAAGTGGACTTCAAGTGAACAACACGGAGGCAGAAGAGGCAAAGCCATGCACAAGAACAATCAAAACAGTCTAAAAGAAGGTCCTGTGAGTTGTTCAACTGAATGTTGTTGTTTTCCAGTTGAGGATTAAGTCTTTATGTAAGATTAGGTAGTATGTTGGAACTAAAATATAGAGTCAAAAAGTTGTTCACCTGACAATTGAGGGATCAAATTCGCCCACTCATTGATGTTTATTTCTTTCAAGGTACATCAGAGTCATGGGAAGTAAAGGATCCAGATCATTGGAGCACACATCTGCCAGTGTGTGAACAGCATGGTTCTCGCGGCAGGCTCCACAAGAACCTCCTTTTGAAATTTGAAGAGGTACGCACGCCGCTTGTTGATGATTTGCTCGTTGGTCTGTGGTACCTCCGACCCAATTGCGTCCTCGAAAACGACACACGTGCGGTACAATGGCGACTTTTAGCAAAGAAACGTCATATGTGGCTTTCCTGTGTTCTACAGCCGCCATCATGTGTGCTTGCTGTAGATTGCTGTAGCTCCCTCTAGTGACGGAGAGGAAAGGCAACTCTTGTGAGGATGAGAGGCCGACTTGCGTTAGTATATACACAATGATTGAGACAGAGGAGGTGGCATATGGGCCTTAAGTCTTGCAGTCTGAATAGGGCCCTGAATGCCAGAACTGAAGACCAACTGGACAATCCTTTCAAGGTCTATGTGGCAGGTTTTATTCATTGGCTTTTTTTCTGCTTCCCTTCAAAAGAGTTGGGTGGACTTGGTGAAAATCACCCTGTGCAGTAACAGAACTGCCAGATTTCTACTTTGTAGTTTTTACTTTGAAGCCCTCATTTACTCATGCATTTCCTTGATTTTGGCAGTCACCTGCAACTCACTCACTATGATCTCCTCTGGCAGAGCTCGCTGTGGTATTATTTTAAAATGAAGGGCAAAAAGCAAAACAAAGAAAATGTCAAAAAAAAGATGAATTATATGGGGCAGTTTGATTTCTTACTTTGAATTTAAATGTGATTGAATAAAATTAATGACACGGAGGCACAAAAATGTGAAGGTATACCTTCACTTTTGTGATGGAGGGCCTTACAGCGGAGGGGACCTTGCGCTCAGCGGTGGCCTTGGCCGGACTGTGCTGAGGCCAGAAACCTGCTGGGCTCACTTCACCTCCTCTGCTCATACCTGACACATCTGAGCATAGGAGACTGAGAGAGGAAGAAAGAGATAGATAGAGAGAGAGGGGGAGAAAAGACTCTTGTCTCCCTTCCACCTCCCTTTTCCCTGACTCCTGTGGATATCTGTCTCCCCTCTGCCCTTCACATCCTCCCATCCCTCCCTCGTTTCTTGCACTAGCCTGTTTATTAGCAGGGATCCCTGCCTTGTGTCTGTGTTTCTTATCTCCCTCTCTCTCTCTCTCCCTCCTTCTCATTTACTCCCACCCTGCGAGGGGGTCAAGAGGTAGAGGAGAGGAGGGATGGAGAGAAGGTCAGGTGGTTAGGATGAGACAGGGAAGAAAAAGAACAACAGAATAAAGAACTAAAAGAGATAGATTGTCTTTTCTTCTGCTGTGGGTGTCCTTAACCTCGCTGTAGCCCTCTGTGGGTTGTGCAAGCCCACTTCCTTGACCTCAAGGTTGTTCAGCCGAGCTGTGTGTGTGTGTGTGAAGATATATTTCATGAATCTTTGCTTGTCTTGAAACTGCTCTCACTCAGTAATTACTATAACCTCTCATCCCTGTCTTTCTTGTGAATACATGACGGTGGGGTGTAGAAAATGTTTTCATTGACTTGTGGAATCCAGAAGGGAAAACAAGAAACGGGGTCATCTGCTCAGATATTGGCTGATACTGAAACCCTGTTAGGAAAAAGGTTATTTATAGAACTAAGATTAGAATCGGAGATGCTGTATTGTATCTAAGACTGTTTTTAAGTGCTTTTATTGAGTTTTATTTTACTTTTTTGGCATCCACTAACCATTTTTTGTCATAAACAAAATATTTGATTCTCTTGCGCAGTTTTTTACATTGAGTTTATTTTCTTTTAACAGTATCAAGCCTTCATTGTACAACATACATAACACAACAGGATGATAATAAATATATTTTTATTGGAATTTATTTATGATGTTGACCACGGTTGGAAATTAACTTTTTAAAATGTGAACATCTACCGGCCACCGACAGATAAATGTTCAGATTCACCAGCCACTCAATAGTAAATCATTATTTTGTGTCTGAAATCTACCAGCCACTTTCATATTTTACCAGCATTTGGCTAGTGCTAATTTCCAACCCTGGTGTTGACTAAATGGAAACTCATCTCAGTTCAACAGCACCACAAAATCATCATGTGAATGCTCTACTTTTCCCAGTTGTCAAAAATGTCAGAAATATTTACTTCTGATTCGCAAAAAGGAAGATAAGTTTTCCAGTTTTGTTGTTGCTCTTTGTTGGAGGACTTACACCAATTTCTCATTATAGCTATTAAAGATATAGCTGTATGTTATGCATGTTATTTTAGCCAGATAGTGTATCTTTCTTGTATAATCTCTTCAATGTGCCCAATATACATATAATTCTTGGGAATAGCATATCCTAGAGTTTTAGTGGTAAATATCCAGTAACAGAGATATGTGGCAAAAAAATCTAAACACATGGTAATTTTCTACATTTTCTGTGTTTCCAATGGCATCTCACAAACTTCAACCTAATTGATAAAAATAGGGTAGACTACATGTAGAAACACAAGACAATTAAACAACAACACAAACTACAGCATCCAAAATGACCATAGAGATGAATAAACACCTCTAAAATAGTTTAAACAAAAACTGACACTATAACCTTGATGAAGGTAAGATGTCTTTCAGGGCTGTTGTGTTAGACTTCATTAGTTTTAGCTAGGTGTTCCTAATATAGCAGAGACTGAGTGTATACCCAGCTGTAGATTCTAGTGTAGAAACAGATGAGGTTGAGCAAAGCACATCCTAAAGCACAGTATGGATGGTATAGTATGCCTGTGACCTTGAAAAGGTAAATCAGATCTTTTACACATGACCATCCATTGATTCTTTAGGAAATGTGACAACACCACCGCTCTATAATCAATTATCACATAACATGATGGATTCACTTGTCACAAAGTCTATTAGGGACCTAATAGCAAACGCACTATCAGAATTCAATCAAAAATCTACAGTATCACATGATGAATCTTTCTGAATTAGTCAGTTCTGCCACGTTGTGTCAGAGAGATTTAAAGATTATTTTAGCTTTCATATGTCTTTGGATCCTTTAGAAGTATAAGACATAAAGCATTGTTGTTTTTATTGTTGTATCATAATGATCAGCTATATTTTCACCGGAGTTTTGTGTTGTTAATGCGAGATTTATCGTAAGCTGTGGTCATACATTATAATCTTTGTCAATACCCATAAACATAAGCTTGTATTAGTCCATTATTATGTCCCACAGCCAGCGGGGTTCTGGGAACTCTTTACAATGGGAGTTATTAGAGAAGAAATCCAGACGTTCTGTCTACCAGACAGCCAAACAGCCTTGTCTTCTGAAAGCCATTAAGACTTTAAGATGAGACCATAAAACCAACTCCAGCCAGCTCTATTACTGGAGGCCCCATCTCTGTCAGTCTGTCAGTCTGTCAGTCAGTCTATCTTTTTGGCTCTCTATGGTCAGCATTAGTATCACCGGAGGGCTACATAATTACTGAGTTATTATCTTAGTAAGTCCAGAATGAATTTCATCCCAATGGAAATGGCCATGTCAGTGGTTTTCCACAGCTACTGTGATGGGGGGGGGAGGGACAGATCTCTAGGGTGCTCTGCTAATTATTTTTCAATCCCTAAAAATCGCAGAAGTCTGACTCGTGCTGCAGTGATTACTTTATGTTTGGAATTAAAGAAATTAATATTTTTGACTCTGGTTTCAATCACTTTTAATAATGCGCACCACAGGGGAGGACACTTCAAGAAGATTTGATTTATTTCATGCCATGTTCATTTTGATGTATGCTTCCATGACAAGTAGTGTGAATAAGCATAGATGTCAACAGCAAACTCAAACTCTGCTTCAACTGAAAGAAAAAAATTAATCCTTTTCGATCATTTTCTTTATTCCAGCTGGCATTACAATCACTTTTTTGATGACCTCAGGGGAAATTAATATTTTTTCGGGACATTTTATGTCCACTGTTGCTACTGGATCACACACATGCAGACACACGCACAATGTCCTTCTTCTTGAGTGACACGCGCTTCCTAATTATTCCTCAGTATTCACTTTCGCCTTTGAAAACTCCCATTAAATATGAATGAGTTTTCCCCCCTCTTCTGTTTTGACTTGACTCAGCTGAGCACCAGCCTCCCCAATCATCAGCTTTTATGATGTTAAGCTGCCATCAATTAGATCTCATTTGATCTGCTCCCTCCCCGGCCACCCGGCCTGACGGCGCTGTGCGCTGGTGGCGGTGGTGGCGGGGTGGGATGCGGCCCTCGGCAACTTGCTAATTAAAGCAGTAATTAGGCCTAATCCTGAGCTTCAAAATGAGCTCCTTAGCGAGCCAGGTGCGCCAGACTGCAGTGGAGGACGGAATTCACTCCTTATTCATTCACTGGCTCTTTCTCAGTTTCTATTGTGTCCTCCATGACATATTTGATATAATGTCTAATGGCTGAAGTGTGATTCCTAATGAGATAATGTGAGGAAAGAGGATTTTTTTTTTTATCCTTAATGCCGACCAAAGATGCATCTTAATTAAGTTGTCTAAAACTCTCAGCAAGCCACAAGATATGATGTGGAAATGATGCGTCACACCCAAACAGCAGAATACTTTGTAGTACAGCTCCGGCTGAAACAGTTTCAGGGATGAACAGCTGTGTGTCTTAACCGACCGTGCAATGTCAAACACACATCTCAAACTATAATCATCACTGCTTTGTCCTTGCTTTCAGGAGAGACACTTACGCTCTCTAAAAGAACTCAGGGGGGTTGTTCTCCGCAAGGACACAAATATCAACCAGATATTTGGTCAACTTATAAAGGACAAAAGCTATTTCCTGCATTTTTATGTTTCAATCTTGCAAATAATACATTTGTTTGAAAGTGATTATCATGCTTTACAGATTAATGGTAGTTATTTAAAAAAAAATTTAGTAATTAATAGAGGCCTCCTACTTTATGATAGATAAATATTATACTTGCATGTTTAAAGGAACAGTTTGAAAGTTCTGAAATCTTTTTTATGGAGATTAGACGTATTTCATCTAACGTTTGGAGAGTTAGACAAGAAGATTAATACCACTCTCATGTCTGTCTTATCTAATTATAAAGCGACAATCAACAGCGGGTGATCTTAGCTTAACTTTGCCAGACTATTTATTGGCTCTGAGTAAGTTGCCAGGCAACCAGGTAGACTACAGGAAGTTACTGCTCCCAGCCACTTGTTTTTACACTTCGGTTTTTGTACGATTTAAATAAACAAGAGACAATGTGGTAATTAGTGCTCTTTAGAGGTGCTGGTAGGCAAATTTTGTAATTGTTGGACAGAGCCAGGCTAGCTGTTTCTCCTTGTTTCCAGTCATACGCGTATTTCCAAAAATGTCAGACTATTCCTTTTAAAAGAGCTCTTTCTTTTACTGATTCATCTTTGATGTTCAAGTCTATTATATTTCTGAGAAGAATATTGACTGTAAATGAAGAGAGAGGTTCAAATATTTTTAGTAATTTTTTCAGCTGAGATTACCTGCAGTCTTCCTCTCAGGCTGCGTACAACTTCCGTCAATCGGAGGTTAGGGCAGAAGCCTGTATGCAGCCTGAGAGGTAAAATCCAGGGGAAAAGAATGTCGGCACTCGTTGTGGCTTGTAAAACTTACCACTTGCTATGATCGCTTGAAGAAGAACTTTTCACTTTTCAGTCAAATCCAGTTTTAACTTTGACACAGACCTTTTTCATTTTACCTGCAGCTTACAAAATCATATCAAACGGAAACCCACAACCTGGAACTGAACCCAAGACTCTGTTTGCTGAGTGGAGACTGTGCTTACCACCAAGCCTTTAACCGCCCCAGTAGCTTTTACAGAAATAGCTCTTTTTCTTTCTCTGCCATCTACATCACTAAATTTTAGGAAGAATGAACACGCCTCTGACACGCAAGCATATTTAACTGGATGTGAATGTGTCCTGTATGGGAATAAATAAGCGTACTGTGAGCGAGCTGCCTGTGTATATAACCGCAGTTCCATCTGTTCGCTTTAAGTGGAAGACAGAGCGAGGATAGTAGCTTGTGATACGGGCACAGATGGTCTGTTCTTTCTGATAATGTTTCGCAGTTGGAGCCGTCAGTGGAGAGAATGTGTGAATTTAAAAATCCCAGTTGAATAATAATAAACTCACTGTACAACTCTGCAGGTTCTCAGCTATGATCTGTAGAGTAGAGCTGGCCAAGTGAGAGAGAGAATGAGATAAAGAGGACGAAACAAAGAGAGATGGAGAATTGGAATTGCGTGAAATGTGTGTAGGAGGTATTTTGTATTAATATCTTGTAGAGGAAACGAAGGAGAAAGTTGGCAAAGAAAAGAAAAATTCAATGAGAGCACAAGAAAAGTGTTGCATTCATTAAATGAGGTAAACAAGAAAGCAAGACTGGTATTTTGGAAGAAAGACGGGGAGAAAGTGAGGAAAACCATGTGATTTCTTGAAGAAGAGATGTGGTTAGGAGGGAGAGCAGGCAGACAGGAGGAGATAGGTTAGAGAGATTAGTAGTAAGAGGCGAGCAGGAGGTGAACAGATAGAGGAGGGATTACAGGAATCCCCTGACCTCACCAGGCAGCCATTAGAGCAAAACTAATTACCAGCCAACGACCCTGGAGATAGAAGTCAGTGCCCTGCCAAACCACGGTCCACACCCACACTCGCACAAGTGCCCTTCTCTCCTCGCAAGTGTGTGTGCATACTTAGTTTCTTGCTCTGTCTCTGTCCTGCAGACCCAATCCATATGATGTATGGATGTATGGGAGCAAAGGGAAATGGCTAATCACCTCCAAGAAATGAGAACGAGAGAGAGACCACCTTCAAGGGACCTTTACTAGACCTCCCCCCCTCTCTTCCTCATACAGCACCAGCTCTTTGCCTTCTGCAGTACGTACAAATTAAAATCTCATATTGCCACGTTTTTTTCTCTTTTCTTTTTTATATGTTCTGTATATGTCAAGCATAAAAATAAATGAGAAGTCAATGCTTTTTAGCCACACTAGTGGTGAACCTTTGCAGAGAAGGTTATCGGTAATCACAGGTTATGGAGTGTCGTAGACGCACACACCTCCTGAATCTCAACTACTGAGCATTGTGCGGGCATTCGTGTCAAGCAAGTTGATTGGTTGATTCAATTGTTGCTGGGAGGTGGGTTGGAAATGGAGGCGAAAAAACATAAACATCTTGCAAGTTGTATGTCAGTATAAGTAGTATAGTATAATAGAAACAGCCATGCAATCACGTCCAAACGACACCCTTGCATGTTTTCCTGTTTGCATCCCGGAGAGGTACAGTATAATTCCAGCTTCAGTCGATGGGTGACATGTATTGGATGGATTGTGATGAAGTTTTTGATGAATCCTAATGAGTTTGGTGATACCCTGACTCTTCCTGTAGCATCACCATGACGTTACATTTTTGGTTTTGAGTGAAACTGTTGGATAAATTGCCATGAAATTTGGCACAACTGTAGGTGTTACCAGATGAATTGTAATAACTTTGGTGATCCCTTAACTTTTCATATAGCACCATCATCGGATCAAAATTTAAATGTGTCTACTACAATGACAACATTTCCATCAGCCTCAGTTGTACTTTGTGTTTAGGGCTGATTTGTACGTTACCAAATGTTAACATTTAACTCATCTTTGGAACTCACCTTTTATCCAACTTTACATATATTACAGCCCCACAGAGATTCTAGAGTGGCTGCAGACTTTTCTGTTTCATTTTTCTGAAATGTTAACCATTTGGAGATGCAAGGTTTGATTGAATATCAGGCATTCTTTGGTGTACACGGGGCTGGAACTACATGGAAAACGTGCAATATTTCATTATTCTTACAGTATCAAGAAACCATCGGGGCATGCACAGGAACTGGAGTCATAGGTCAAAATACAATCTTTAAAGCTTATCTCATAAATTTCTGTATATTGGTGAGCAGTTTGGGTTTATAATAGGTGGCAGGGGAATATCAGAGAGGGAAATGTTTGTTGAGCAAGGTTTCCCTTGAAAGCAGACAGAAACACTGACTCTTTGTTTGTGGACTCTTTGCTCTCAGCAAAGGCTTTCTATGCAATCAATATTTGATAAAGCCAGAGTGGGGACGTAAAAAGGTGTGGCGCACATCCAGCCATTGCTCTGTTCGGTGTCAGAGTTCCTTTTCATCACATGGCTTGCTTGCCTGCTACAATGGTTTGCCTCAAAGCTTAGAGGAAAGTCACACAGGTACTGTAGGTCAGAGAGATTATCAGACTGAAAGACTTTCTCACACACACACACATATATATGAATGTATACACAGATATACACTTGCACACAATCTGTTAAAGACGGAGGGTTCAACACTTCAACTCTGGGTTTTAGTCAAAAGTCTTTAATCTGAGCGTTGCCTTTCATCAATTAGAACAGACTCTGCAGACTGTCTAAAGACGTCCGCTGGGAACTCAAATCCATTACCTGTGAGACGCTGCTGCCCTGCAGCTGACTTTGCTGTCGAGCCCTGAAGTGTGGCCATCATCATTAAGACACCACCTTCACACATCCACCTGAAACCCTAAACCTTTGTTTCTTAGTGTGAATATAACCACCAGCAGGATTGCCAACTGGGTTGAAAACTTTTTTGCCTTGTGGAAGAGTTAAACAATTGTTGATCATTTGCCAAGTCTAAGGTAATCTTACTCTCCAAAATATATTGGATTATTCCATTTCAGTGTTCAAAGCTGAGTATTTTTTCTGGTTTTAGATAATATGAAGGTAAATGAATTTAATTTTAAGCTTGGAGACTACAGCATTAAGCATTTTTATCATCATCTACAGCTAATGGAATCCATCATTTTAAAGAGTTGTATCACATCTTTTAATACCATAATGTACACCTCACAAAACTCATTTTCACATCCAAGAGATGTTTGATTTGGAAGTATTTGAGATTTGCTTTGTATTGACATTACCACTGCAATTTCACTTTTCGCTCCTCATTTCTAGAACTACTGCTGCACTCTTGCACCATCACTCAAGCGAACAGTTTGGAAAGAAAAAAAAATCAATATGCTGTATGAGGCCGTTTTAGAGAGATTATCATTTTCTGTTAGAATTGTGGTTCTTCTGCACTGTACAGGAGATGGAGTAGGAATATTGAAAAACTTGTGCCATTTTCTCTTTTACTGTAATACCTCTCTATGCATTATCCCTCCGCCACAACTTAATCAAATGGCAAGTATGGGATTAAAAAATAAAATATATAAATAATGGCAGTGTCATAGATAGTGAGCTGGTGATCAATACACACAATATGCACTTGACCTACTAAGATCAAATTCCTATTAGGCATGATGGATTAAGCGAGTGGGGATGTATGGATTTTATATTCATTATGATATCAACCTGCAGGGTCACCGTACAAAGTGTTGACTGGTGGATTCCTGGTTAATCCCCACGCATATATCAAAGAAAAGAGTTTTAGGATCGGTGCCACAGTGTATGAAGCCAAACTGAAGGCATACAGTAACTCACATTAGAAAGCTTCCAGTAAATATAACATACAGCTTACTATGATCCTCAAATGCTGATTAAAAAACTCAAAAAAAAAGGAAAAAGGCCAGAGCAGAAGTTATAAGGAGAGAGTATCTATTTGTGTGACAATATTACTGGTTTGTTTTTGTTATATTGTGTACAAAAAATAAACTGTGTGGTGTATGAGTGCAGGGTAGATGCATGAAGGGGGTTGTGGTGATTACCACATTAGGGCTGCACTGCACAGATTCCACTTAGCCTTGTTTTGTTTGAGTAAAAAGGACTGTAGTGCATAATCATGACTACTCCAGTTAGCCATGTTGCCTCAGCGAAATTAAGGTTTATTTGTTGGAAAAGACAGTGGGATATTGTGCGATAATTGGGTCTATCAAAGCTTCTGCGGCATATCACTCCCCTTGTAAGCATTTTTATCTTTTCGTTTTCTTTGCACATCTCTCACTTCTATGAAAACACAACAACAATAACAAGCAAACAAGGAGAGTGAATTGGAATATGATGTTTCTAATTAAAAGTTAATTTATTCCCTGCTCGCACACTGTTTCATCTTATGTAACCACGGCTATCAAGCAATTAAAAGATAACCTTGCATAGGGAGGTCAATATTTTCCCACTTATTCTCAAATAAAATGCACGCAAATAAACACAAATCATAAAAGTGCGGGCCAAGGCCACAGCGCTCCATGTTTTATTCATGGAGCTATAGCCTAAAGTAAATTTGTCCTATAGTTTCAGGGGGACTTTCAATAAACACACTACCTAAGTACATATAGCATCTTTGACGTCCTGCTACAAATTATTCTAATGAGCATTTTAATGATGTGTGTGCTGTAAATATCATCGGTGTCCTGTAGAAACCACACATGAGTGCTGAAAGCTTTTTGAATTTTATATCCATGTTTGAAACGTGCTCAACCACCATGCCTACAAAATCTAATTTTTTTTTTACTGGAAATTGATGTCTGTGGCTCTGTAGTCTGTAGTTCAGTCTATGTGGCTCCATTTACACTTTCAATTGTCTGGTATCTGGATAAAGTCCTTACGAGATTTAATAAATTTTTGTTTATACTAATGTTGTCAAGCAATATTAATAAAAAATTAGACTACCTGAGCCTGTGCTGTTAGTTATTTGAAACAGTGTGAAACTCTCACACACATTTTTGAACTTGGCCCACACACGTGACCAAAAATCTGAGACTTGAAGCCATGCTTTTAATGGCATTGTTAAACTTTTTACAGTGCAGGACCTGAATGACAAATGTAGAGTCTCATCCAGGGACCCGGGCTCATTAAAACATATTACTGCTCCTGTCATGCGGGACCCACAGGCATTAAGCCTTTGGCCCATTTTGGGTATGCATAGTTAAAGAAATCATGATTCATGTCGAGACAACTCAGTAATCTTAATTACAGCATTGTTGTCTCTCTGTGTCTGTGTGTGTCTGTGTGTGTGTGGTGAGGTCGAAGCCTCTGTGATGTATGAGCAGATTTGAAAAAGCTTCTACAAAAAGTATGATTTTGGCTGATTTGCGATCTCTATTGTTGGGACCAATAATAAACTAAACTAAATGATATGCGTTTCATTTACAGCATAGGACTCAGTGTGTGTGTGTGTGTGTAAGACATGCTACCTTGTTAATAAAGGCTGTACTCTGGGTTGTTGTGTGTTCATTGTGCAGCAGCGATCGGTACTGGAAGGTGCATTTAAGTTTTCTTCTAAAGGAAAAGAACGTCGAAGAATGTAGAAACTTTTAAATAATGAATCCTAGTAAGCAAAAATAAATGATTTGTTCAGCACTGGCTTGACTGAAACATTGTAGTGTTGCCAGTAGTAAAATTGGTTTTATAACAAAGCGGCACGACAAGTAATAAAACATTAACAAGAATAGCATATACAACCTTAGATAAAGACTTTATATCAAGATATTACTCACATTTTATTTTACCTCTTCTTGAGGCCGCTGCAATATTGGAACATATATGCTGCAAATCTGCTCTTCACGAGGTATAATTTGTTTTTTTGCAATGACATTCACTTTGAAGAAGTTTGACGTAATGAGTTGAAATTCTTAACATGAGCAGCTCTGATGTTGGGATGCTTGTCACAGTCGCATCTCATTTCTGTCACAGTCTCGCCTTGTGGAGGGAGGATGGGAACCAGAACGATTTTTCATTTTGAACTCCCTGAACTGTGTCCGTTGTGTTTCAGGATGTCGAGCACAAACCAGGAAAATACAGAATTATTACCGACCAGTTTGATCTGCAGAGAGGTTTGTGTGGTTATTTTGCAGCAGCCTGGTGTTGGCTGCGCATGATTTAATAAAGGTAACCACAATGGATCATTCTGCATAATGGTGCATCACTTTTCAAATTAGACGCTGCAGATGGAGCACACATATGTGTCCTGCTGCCTACAGGGAAAAGTGAGGGCTTTCATAGTTGAAGAGATACTGGTAAAAATCCCCCATTAACTCTTTGAACTATAAGTTGTTTTCACTCCCTTTATTTACAGGCTCGTAGCACAGTCCCTACATGAGCTAGGCATTGACATGGTTATGATTAATAGTTTTAACAATGTATTAAATGACAATGTGAAGACAATGTGACAGCATGAAAGGAGTTACTTGTTTTAATGAGAAAAATAGCAAATTTAAGTTATAAGGAACACTTTTTATACAAAATTGAATTGCAAAAATTGGAAAAATGTAATATTTGATCTGTAATGTCCTGTTCAAATTCAAAATTCGCCACTGTGTAAGCGCAAAAGGAGTCAGGCTATTATTGTTCACTTCACTAATGCAAAATGGAGAAAACTAGCGAGCCATGCTGAATGGATAATGATGACATCAGACCATCTGAAAAGTCATGTGACGAAGCGTTTTGCGTTCAACACGAGGTGGAAAAATCGTGCGTAAAGTCGTTTGTAAAATGCAGTTACCTTGTGGCAGCGGGAGCAGGGTTTAGGATCAGGCCATGTAGGTTGCGTTCTAATCAGCTTTGAGAAATAATACATTTGAATTTGTTTGAACGTAATAAAAAAATGAACATGGACATTAAATAAACTGCTGTTACTGGAAAGAGTGTATGACGTCGGTGCTGTCTGGTGGTTTGACTGTGATGACGCTAAGAAGGGACAGGTGTTGATTAGATGAGATGTTTTAGCGCAGAGGTCATAGTTAGTGGTGTTGTACTTGACTGCATTATATTCAGAGGTGTCCCTAATATTCTGCCACCCTCATGCATGAGAATAGGACAGACAGAAAGTTCACCTTTGAATACAGTGTAGTCCAGTAAAACACCGCCTTTAACTATGACCTCAATAATAAACATATAATTGGATTTACACATTTCTGACAATGTCATCAAAAACTGAACATTATAAACTCTGTGAAGGTCGAATTTATGGCAGAGCTGTTGTATATACTGTAGCTGTACCTAATAAAGTGGCCGCTGAGTGTAGTTCATAGTTGATTCAGTTAATTTAGACGTCAATCTAGATTTTAGTTTGCTTTTATTGATGAAATCTCTGAATTCTCGAGAGAGTAACTTTGCACTCAAAAGAGGCCTGATTCTTGGATGTTTATTCACGGGACGTTTCCTGCTTCACCTCATCTGCATGGATCTCCCATTTATTGCACCTTGTGCGCAATGCTCGTAACCACTATAAAGCACATTTCAAGGTCAGAAAAATACCAGTAAGGAGTAATGCTTCTTGCGCTTGTCTTCCCTCTAGAGTCCCCTTTCTCTCTTTCTGATGGACTCTTTTCCATTCTATCATTGTCTCAATTTGTCTCTCCTTGAATTATTCTTCTCTCTTTCTTGTTTTCTGCATCTCTGTCTCTCTCTTTCCTGAACTCCTTCTCCCTCTTTGTGTCTATCTCTATATTTGTTTCTCTCTCTAACTCATTCTTTTACTCTCCATCTTTACCTTCAACATTTCTCTATCTGCCTCTCTTTTTCCTACCTCTCTCCCGGTGTTATCCCCTGTTCTCCCCTGACGCAGCAAAATTAATTAGAACTCATCCCATTAACTCAGGCCCGGGCCGATGCGGGAACAAGCAGAGGTGTGTAAGTGTAGGTGTGTGTGTGTGTGTGTGTGTGTCAGTTCAGCGAGAGATGCTTTAAGGACGCAATGTACCAACCTGAGCTCGACTTCACCCCCCTCAGGCACCGACAGCCCACCGGGACAAACAGCAGTGGGAATGGAGCGAGATTTGTAATACGATGAGAAGATGAGGAGGAACAAGAGAAGGAGGGAGGAAGGGAGGAAAAAGATGGAGGGAATGATGTAGGGAATAAACAAGGTGTGAGAGGAAAGGAGGAAGGTAGCTAGGAAGAAAAGCAAATGCAAGTAGGTAGCTGTCATGATTGGCGAGTGACACAAAGTCAAACTACATCAAGAGAAAATCCAAAGAAAAAGACGTCACTGTGTTCGATTGACACTGACTGACTGGTGCCTTCTGGGTAATGAAGTGAAAAACTCGACAGCAGGGGACACAAAAGACAGAAAAGGACAGTAGAGAAAAAGAAAATGATGGAAAAGGAAGAGAAGATAAAGAAAATTAAGCAATTAGAGAAGGTAAGAGAGAAAACAGGAGAGGAGAGGGGGTAAAGGAAAGAGGGAAGAAGAAATGGGGAGGGAGTAACATAGAGATTTGAATCAGCACATACACACACTTTGACTTCCTGGAAAAATGTCACTTTGTGAATCTTTAATGGTGACCTCATCCTGCACTTAGTAGGTGTGAACATAAAATCCAAGCAATAAAGCCATCACAAATTATTAAGTAATCATGCTCTTCTGCCCCTCCAATCAAATCAAACTGCTTTTTTGTCCTTGACTGGTATTCCATTGGTATGCACCGTGTTATGTCACATCCCAACAACTTGTTTTGGTGGAATTACGACATATGAAAAAGTAAAGTCTTTAAAACCTGACACATTTGCAGGCGTCTTGTGAAGATACATTCTGTAGGTGCCCTCCTAACATACTGTCCATACTCATGATGTCAAAATGTGCAGACAGTAGGTAGTGTTGCATTTACCAAACCAGAACAATCGGGATATGGGGAAGAAATGTGGAAATATAAACCCCTTTCAATCCCCAGAGAAATACATTTTGTCAGTAGGTACACGATGCACAACGTGTTGTCAAGATTTCAAAGGGGTGTAAAGCTGAGATCTCTTGTCCGTTTCCTTGTGCAAACATGTTTTTGAGGCATGTTTTAGTCTAAGAGGAGTGTGTGTGTTCACCATCAGCTACAGAATGGTCCATCATTCAGGATCTGACCTTAGACAAGGTGCAGATCACAGATAAAAGCTGATAATGATCAAAATGAGACAGATTATGGAAGATACTGTGGATGGTGAACAAAATGGAAAAGAAGAAGAAAGGGCATTTTAATTAAAAGAAGTTGAAAAAAAAATACAGTGAACTGCAGAGACAGACATGCAGAGAGAGAATTAGTCGAGGTTTTCTCTCATACGTTCTAATTTGTTTGCTAAAAAAAGGGGACAGAGGGAAATGGTATAAGAGAGATGAGCATCGGGCTGCGTAATGAGAACAACACATCATCATCAGCTCACCTCACATCACTTCCCTCAGCCACCTGAGGACACGACACACACACGCGCAAACTCATGAAACGCCATCTGTTCGGCTGCCCGATGTCAACGCTCTGCTCTGGGTCCAGCTCCACCCTCGAGCACACGCGCGCACACACACACACACACACACACACACACAGCCAGCTAACCCTCGGTTCAGTGTGAACCCTAACCCAGCTCATTGACAGTTGGTGTTTGTCTATTAGGGGTGGAAAAGGTGGCTTACCCCAATGCAATATCGATTGCTGCCAAAAGCTGCAGGGAAAAGCAGTTAGAAATGTGAGTCTGCTGCCTTATTATGTTTGTGTTCACAAACTGTTGTTCATGAATCCATCAAATCTTTAACCAATCACTAAAGAACCTCCCAAATTTATTTAATAGGCAAAAGCTAACATACGCTATTGAAGGTCCTCCAAAGAAGTTCCAAAATAAGGCGAAATAATTAATTACTTAGAAACTCAGTAAACAAACTATTTTTGCATGACAGCCGTGTAAAAATGAACCCAACACATGCTTAATTTTTTTATTTTTTTCTTTGCCTGTCATTTTTAAATGTATGTATGTGGAGTGGTGTAATAGGAAGCAGGACATCCTTTTCTCTTCATTTAGTTTATTGTGTCTAAAAATTAGGAATAGCCATGCTAGGTACGGTGGTGCTTTGAGAGAAATGCTAACATGCTCACATTGACAATGCTAACATGCTGATGTGTAGCAGATACAATGTTTCCATGTTCAAAATCATAGGTTAGCATGTTAGCCTGCTAGCATTTGGTAAATAGCACTAAACGCAAAGTACAGTTGAGGCTGATGGCTGATGAGCCATCCAATAGTTGTCGGTAAATTTCACTGAAAACCACAAATGAGAACCTCATGGTGGCGCCAGAGGAAAAGCCAGGGGAACACCAGAGCCATCAGGATACGTCATCTGGGAACTATAAATGAATGTCTGTACAAAGTTTTGTGCCTTAACCCATCTAGTAGATGCTGAGATATTTCACTGGAGAAGTGAAAACTTTGGCCTGCTGTAGGCGCTAGATAAGATAAGATAGATAAATAGGGTCAGCGGATCCCCAAAGTCAGTAGGATTCATTCTCTGGGGAACATAAATGTCTGAACAAAATTTAATTTCATGGTAATTCATCCAACAGTTGTTGAGATATTTCAGTCTGCACCAAAGTGGTGGAGCGACCGAACAACACTGCCAACCAAAGAACCAAGCTGCTAGCGTAGCTAAAAAGGAGTCTGCATTCCTATATTTGCCTGACCAATGTATTATATATGTTTTTGTTTTCAAATGATCTAATGAAATATGACAAATTGGTGACAAATAGTTGAGGGATGCAACAGGATGGATACATAGGAATACAGTTCTGTCTGTTAATAAATGTGTAAAAATCTGAAGCTGAAATTTGAATATCGAACATGAGAGTTTAATCACTTGTCCTCCCCAGCTCTCAGCTCACAATGATGTGCCTACCAACCACTTTGGGATGTGTGTGTATGTGTAGTTGTGTGTGTGTGTTTGTGGATTTATAGCCCAACTTCAAGGACACAGAGTCAGTTGATCCTATTGACAGTCTCAGAGAGAGAAAGACATGGAGAAGGGAGATACAGCAGGGTTAATGGCTGATTCATCTTGTCTTTGAAGTGCTCTTCATTCAGTTCATATAAAGAATCCTCTCTCAGATGAAAGTGGAGTTGAGCTTGAGAGGAATGTGGAAAGCGAAGTTGAGAGGCGGTGGGGATTTTTGATGGAGACATCCAGTTGACAGGGTCATAGTTCCTCCTCCTTTATTTCCATCTGTGGTCTGTCACTCACGCCTTCATTTCCTGTCTGCCTGTTTACCTGCCTCACCTGTCTGCAGGTCACTTTCTCTGCTATACAGATTTTATTCATTTTAGTGGGATGACAGACTGGGCACAATAAAAAAAAGAATGCCTGTCTGTCTTATTGCCTGTCTGTCTGCGATGACCGGCCCATTTTAAAACGCCAACCGACCTTGCGTGCCAAAGAGAAACATTACACAGCTGCTCCCTGCCATGCTGGCAGACATCACCCACACTCAGGTTTTAATTTCTCTGCTAGATACCGCGGGCATCAGAGTGCACATTTGTTTGTGTGCGTGTGTGAGAGACAGGGAGAAACCATGTGTTCATTTTTTAAGCCAGCAAAAAATCTGCCAACCACCCACCAGGTCCTAACTGGCTTCAATCACAAATAAAACTCCATTTAAACATGCTAATATATCCAGAGCTGATAAAACATGCATCCATTGTGTCAAGTTGAGGTGTTAGACCACGCTTGAACACTTGATGTAAATATGGCATTAACATGGCGTTCAGTGATCAGATTGGATTCCAACAGAGCAAAAACACTTAAAACTCTGGTGAAAATACGCTTAGAATGGCCCGAGGATCAGGTCATCCAAGCAGTTAAACATGTGAGGTAGAGCCCTGCACGAGCCAAAAACTCCAGCCCTAGCATGGCTCTGGCCCATGGTGTTCAAGCCCTAGCCTGGCCCAAGACCAACATCACTTCAAGCTATCTCTGATGCGCGCTCTCTCTGATGCGCGCTCTCTCTGATACACGCAAAAACACACACACGCTACTAAGAGGTGAATTTATTATAGGCCTCAAACATGACTACCAGTGCCACCGACAATCATGCCCACAAATATTAACTGTCCATTGCAGAGAACGAGAAGCATAAGCATGCTGTAGAATATAACCAAGCTACGTGATCCAGCAGCAAATAAGTAAATAAAGATTTACGGCCTACCTTTCTTTGATGTTAATAACTTGGTTGTTTGAAATGGTAATAATCACATCAAAATGCAGCTTTTCCAGAAACATTAGGAGCTTTCATGAACTCCCCGCGCTCCAACTTCTCCCTGATGCTCTGAATGGTCAACTGAACTGACACGTGTAATGCACGTAAATAAAATGCGTATGTAGGCTATAATATTTATATTTATAATATAATCAATATAATAATATTTCATACAGTGGCCTATGTGCTCTGCGCTTATACGGGCACAGTGAAGGGAGAGAAGTTAAATGAGCCCAAGTCCAACCTGAGCCCGGTCTATAAAAAAAAAATGGCCTGAACCCGGCTCGAATCGGCTCAGCCTGTCGGGTCCTATCGGGCTTGCAGACCTCTAATGTGAGAGGGTTAATAAGGTTTTGGTCACAATAAGTGCAGCTGCAGCCTGTTTCCAAACCACATCTGAACTTCTGAGAGTGGAACCAACCTGAATTGCATCAAACAGGTGGCAGGCAGCTAGTACAGAAACACATATTTGCAGATTTATTTAAGTATTAATTCTTCAGTTATTTACTGCTTAATAATCTGCCGGGGAAGATTGTGTGAAAGCTCCTTTCAATCACAACTTGTATGCCAACATGAACAAGAAGTCCTGAAAGTGGTCAGAAAAATGCTAATTCGAACAATTACATGACAGCTGGGCAAACTCAATCTGCTGAGGAAGATCACATGATATGGTCGAAAGCTCCAGCACAGCTACAAAATGGACCCTATGCTAAGATTGTTTTGTCAACTATTTAATAACGTGTTTAGTTGATGTTGATTGCAGCTTTCAGGCTGCGTAGTCCATCAGGTGCCATCTTTTTCTAGACCTTAAAGGTGTAGTCTACAATTCTAACCCAATACACTTTTTGTCAAATTCAGCAAATATCTCCTAGCGGTCCGCTAGCTGTCCGTTCTGTGTGTGCGCTGAAAAAAAGTCCGGTGTTTATACACAGCCCTCGCTCTGTAAATCGGAAACAAACAGAGTGGCTCGGACCGAGCCACCAACCCGTTCTTATTCTCAGGTCCTCAAATACCAACGCTTTGTCACAACGCGTGCTCGTGCACAGGACATCACTAATGCTGTGAGTTACTCACGCGAGTTTGAAGGAGCGCTGAAGGGAGGGGTGTATTTATTTGGCTGTTGAGTTCAAATATCAACAAGCTTTCTCCAGGATTGCAAACTACAACTTTAACTCACTGAGTGTGAATATTTAATCAAGACTTTGGGAACACAAGTCTGTCATAAATATTTTTAACTCAAAGTTCACTTCCTGAGCTTTTGACCGTATCCCACAGCATTCTTAAGCCCCGAAAAAGGGATATTACCAAAAGATCTGGAAACTCAGCCCCCATTAGCCACTATTACAAACTTAACCCTATATTTAACATACAGACATGTGTGTAATACTGATAATACAATGCCAAATGTTACAATCATGAACATATTTTAATATATCAATATATTGCAGCCTCCATGCTGTCGTATAGCTCAGTTAACTATTAGTTTACCTTGTGTGATATCATCAAAATATGAAGAGAGTTATGGGACATGGAAATTCTAATAATATTTAAGAAGTTGAACTTATATCACCCCCCAAAAAGCTGAATAATGGATTAGCACAGTGTAACTTTTGCCTTATTGTAACAAAGCTTTATGAAGTTGTAGTTGTACAAAGTACTTTTGCTAAATGTCCCTTGAAAAATGCTTAAAATGGACCTACAGGATACTCATGAAGGCGAAACAAGCGAGGAAAGGTGTTCACTGACAGTTTTGCAGGGCGTAAATATTATGTGAATATTGATACCAAACATACACTCCATTGGTGTAAATGTGAAACACGTAAATAACAGCAACACAATACGAGATACAAAACTGTGTCTGTACTGAAGAGGCCTCCTCCAAGGATGGTACTACTTCTCTTCTTCCTCTTCATATCTCCATTGGTGGTTAAGGAAAGTGAGTATTAAATCCTTAGATGTATTTATACATGAGTTTAAAGTTTTGGAGTCCTACCTCGATTCAGTGTTGAAAAATGATTTACCGTATCTGCGGAGGGATTTATTAGGCTTCCACATGTGAATGTGAAGTTTCAGTCAAAGTGAAAAAGGTGGCTTTGTCGAGGGCTTCTTTACTTGAACTAAAAAATTCTTCTAAATTTGGTTTCTCTGTGAGCTATTGCTCTCTGTCTCTCTGAATTCATGAGAGGAGAAGCAGGTGTAGTTGGTTTTTCATTAATACACTGTGTGCAGGAACACAATT
Organism: Oplegnathus fasciatus; assembly: GCA_003416845.1. Lineage (NCBI taxonomy): Eukaryota > Metazoa > Chordata > Actinopteri > Centrarchiformes > Oplegnathidae > Oplegnathus > Oplegnathus fasciatus. The sequence continues at coordinate 782,451 of NTHP01000098.1, forward strand.
AACTGGCAGACAGACACACACATGCGCACGCTCACATAGCAGCTGTTACTCGAGCTCTTGCATTTAATTGTGTGATGATGTGTGTGAGGTAAACTGTAAGTATTTTGACTTGCATTTGCATGTCATAGCCGCTGTTTGTGGGCGAGCGTGTGTTTTGGGTCGGATTGTGTCATTTCCAAACAATGGAAAAAAAAAACAGCGGAGAAGTGAAAAAAGAGAACAAAAGAAGAGGTTTACACTGGGAGGAGGTGAGAAAAAGATGAGGAAGTAAAAAGAGAGGTAAGGAAAGAAGGTGTAAGATAAAAGGGGGAGGAAATCAAGCAGGATGCAAAGAAGAAAAGGGAAATTAAAAGAAAGAAAAGTAGTCAGAAAAAAGAGTAAGTTGATGAAAATAAGATAACAAGGCAGAGCAGGACAGAAACAGAGGTGTGAGACAAGAGGGGCAGGAGGGAATAAGGAATGGAAGAATGAAGGATGCATCACAATAAACAAACAGTGAAGGGAACTGGGGCCACGAGAGGAGGAAGGAGGGATAGTCAAGGAGAAAAAAGCAGGCGAGAGGGAGAGATAGTGAGCTCCCACAGCAGGTAAACACAGAGATGGAGAGAAGGGAGGAGAAGAGATAGTAAACCTCCTCCAGTAGGACTAAAAAGTTATAATGAGAGACAGTTGAGAAGGGAAGCTGGAGAAGGTGCTGAGGGATGGAGAGAAAATGAAAAGATAGTGTCTCTCTCTCTTTCTGTCTGGCTGGTTGGGATGCTAACTATGTCGGCTCCTTAAGGACCAAAACACAGGTATCTTGGAGTAAACACAGTTAATGAGGGTTGATGGAGGAGGGAGATGGAAGGAGTGAATGAATGAAAGATGGATGGAGCAGCAGAGACAATACATACTGTCTGTGTCAGATTCTTTTTCTCTTCACTTTATTTTTCTCTGTTTTTCTTTTTGTCTTGCTTTCTCAGTGTCACTTGCTCTTTTTGCTTCCGTTCTACCTCTCAACTGGTGGGTGGTGGGTGGTGTACGTGGATGGAGGAGTTGGTTGGCAGCCCTGTGGTGCTGACAGCTCCTGATAGAGCTGTTCTAATGGGAGCAGATGATGATTGACGGCCACGCAGCGAGCTGACAGCACATAAAGGTCACATTAGCTCCCACTGCGATAAATAGAGGAAAAGATGGAAAGAGGCAGAGAGAGAGAGAGAGAGAGAGAAAGCAGGTGGATGAGAGAGAGAAGCTGAGAAGGACCGGGAGTAAAGACAGACAGTCAGGCACACAGACGAAATGTCAAAAAGGCTGGGAAGATAGGGGGGAAAATAAAAATAGAAAGGCCAAACAGAGGTAGAAAGAAAAAAAAAACGTTAAACCAATCAGAAAAGTCTGCCAGCAGAGGCAGGCAAAAGATTCACAACAAAAAGTGAGACAGAAAACTTGTCTCTGTTTCTTCTTGTCTTCAGAGAGAATCTGTCACTCAAATGCATATTTGTTTTCATAGTAATCACCTTTTTTCAGCCAGGGACGACTTCAGTCTAACTCCACTAACACCAGCTATCAACCTTTCTATCTATATCCCTCCACTTCATCAAACATCAAAAACAGTATATCTGCACATGACATAAGTAGCCCTATGTATTTCATATAGTTAAATATAGTTCAATTGTACTGAAGATAGCCTTAAAGCTGCATTTTCAATATTCTTTATATTAACAGTTGATCAAATGACATGTGTGATGACCTGTAGTGACCAACCCACAGAGAATTATCACCCAACTCTGCATTTCCCCTCAGCTCTATGAAGTCTTTTAGTCAGTTTTTGGGTCAGTTTTTGTTTTTTTGGTCTGCAAACTCCGCCCTCTTCAATGTTGTTTACAGCTGTTTTCTGGAAAACAACAACAAAAAACAACGTGTGTTATCTGTCCAGCACCAAACAGCAGACAGACAAAGGTAACGACTTACTCATGAACAGTAGTGCTGGGTGTGTCCCTCAGGAGTTGGTGGAGACCAAACCAGTGCTAAAAGTAGAGTGAATATTGGACGGAGCTAAAAATTGGACTTGCATTCGTCAGGTGGCCAAAAACGCGACTTCAAATGAATGCTAATGTTGCTCTGTGTCTGCTGGATGTGTAAACTCTTTGCTAACACATTCGCCATATAAACATTAAAGGTGATAATGTCAGTGTTGGAGTCACAGCTTGTTTCTGCTGCACCCAAGTGGTAAAAAAACCCAAAACAGTTATTGCAGGTTTAAAGTTGCACGAATCAATATGACCAATGTGTAACCTGTGTAAAGTTAGCAGAAGTTAGAAATGAGCTAATTGCTGGTGTACATACTGGAGCATTTAGCTACAGAGCGAGATATTTCCACCAGGAGATTGTGGCAACAGAGCTAAAAATTGTTATCAGATAATGTAGAAAATAATGTTGCTCCATGTCTGCTTGTTCTACTGCCCCAAAAACATTAATTAATGCAGCTTTAATTGTTTAAATTATACTTTTACTCATGGATTTTTGCTTCCTTTTGAAGTAGTTTTGTGCGATTTCAAAGAGTACACAATTATGCAAACCAAACTGAGCTGCATTTTTGCAACTTTTTAAAATAATGACCAAAAATAATCTTTATTAGAGTTAACTGCTATATTGACTATTAACATTTGCCGGGGGTATCAATTGAAGAGCCACAAAAGCATGCAAGTTATGGCTTAAAATTATGTACCGTTTTGTATTATTTGGTTTAGTGGGTTAATTGTGTTTAGGACTCAACAATGCTGGAGGAAAGTATTTTGAATACTGTCTCTACAGCTGGGGTGAAAGGCCTACACGCCCACAGTCTACGCACACAGGTGTTTTCACTCACTGTATTCTCCCTAATTGGACCTCTTCTCAGGACTGTGTGGGCGTGAACAAACTAGGCTTGACTGACATCTCCTTCAGTCTCCTGTTAGCTTTATTGCACCAGTTAGTGTGGGCCCACTCGCACCTTCTTCAGTCTTATTAGTGTGTGTACAGAGGTCTTATCACGCAGAATAACTGAGAACACTGTGTTGAGGCTATAGGTGTTAATTAATTCAACACTGTGCTAATTCTGTGTTGTTAAGCAAATCCCCTTTTAAAAGTCCACCTATCCCTGGTGGTAAGATCCAATTTGTCACTTTTGTTCTGCTTGTCCATTGTTAAGCATATGATGTAATGTTTCTTTCTTGGCTTTCTCCTTCATCGCATAAAAAAGTTTCTGTGTTTGTGAGAAAAGACATCTTTTCAAACACATGTTGCTTTGAAAAACTACCAATTAAAGTGCAGATTTGTAGACTTTTAAAGCTAACACGCAACACTAATTAGCGACCGGGCAAAAATGTCCTTGTTTTCATTGCCTTAGAATGATTTAGTTACTTCAAAGACAAACACCTTTATTCATGCAGTGTTTCTGTTTTTTTTCCTACCCTTGTTTATTCTGTTGCAACCTTATAGGCACCTACAGACACATACCAGCTCACTCTCTCCTTTCTATACCTTCCTCCTCCTCCCCTATCTCTTCACCCCTATTTTACCTCTCTCATACATTCATACATATTGTATACTCCAGTTATTCCTGCCCCAAACCACATGCAGCCTGGCAGTCCCCCTATAACAGGATCCTGACATTTCCTGATGGATATGGAGACAGCAAAGAGAGTTCCACCTCTGCTTCCTCCTCCTCCTCCTGCTGCATCTCACCTTCCTCCTTTTCCTCCCCCCTCTGCTCTCATGCTCCCTTGTGTGCTGTGCGAGGACAGGAGAGAGACAGACGATGTGTGTATTTTTGTGTGTCTTTGGAGAGGACGGGTAAGTGTGTTTATACAATGTGAAAGTGTGTGTGTGTGTGTTTGCGTGTGTTGCTACGTCTCTCTGCAGGCTGTTTATACTAGTCTGGAGTTTTCCACCGATCCCCGTATGGCCAGTGTTGTGTCCCACCAGCCACACACACACACACACACACACACACAGACCAAACATCTCATTACTGCTAGTGGGATATGCGTGTGTTCATGGTTGCGTTCAGGGCAGAGAGAGACAGTAAGTGCACTTGCTGTGGTTGTTTGTACGTGACTGAGCAAAAAGAGGGAGAGAGCATTTGTATGCATATTTGTGTTTGAGTGTATGTGTGAAGGAGATAGACGAAATATGTGTGAATGCGTGTGTTTTTCACAAAGACAGTGCGTTTTAGCCTGTGTGCATGTAAGTGTGTGTGTGTGTGTGTGTTAAATACTGTCAGTGGCCAGATGGTTGTAAAATCTGCAGCATCATTTTAGAACAAAGGAGAAGATAAAACTTTTCTAGGGTGATGATATATGTGTGTGTGTGTGTGTGTGTGTGTGTGCTTGGATATGTGTGTAAGTGTTCCTGCCCTTTTATCATTATGAGAACCAAGAATCCTCCAAACTCATTTTGCAGGTCATCACTTTGAAAAGGGCAAGCAGTTGCTTAAAGTGATGGTTAAAGGAAAATTCCGGTTTATTACAACTGAGAGCTTATTTGCATTCTGTTTGTCACAATTTCTATCAGGTGTGATTAAATTGTTGTTGTTACAATAAAGTCCTACAATCAAACAGGTTATAAACAAGACAACACTTTAGCCAGATTATTTAAACTACTTCATATGGAAGTAAAAATTAAAGAGAGCACTTCTGTAATATTGGTAATAATACCTCATTGCACAGAAAAACTGTAGATTGCCAAGTACGGTAGGAGTTGGCAAACAAATTATGTCATTGGTATAGAGACACACTGGGTTTGCTTAAACCTATATGAGGATGTTGTGGCGTTTCCAACAGCAATTAACTTAGTGAGTATTTTATTATTACCAAAAGGAAGGATGGCCAAAAGTTTGACAATAGTGCTAAAACAAGTAATCGATTTATCGATTTGTCGGTCAACAGAAAATTAATTTGGCAAGTATTTTGATAATCGGTGAATCGTTTCACTTTTTAAGGAAAAACACAAAATTCTCTGGTTGCAGCTTATCAAGTGTGAGTATTTGCTGGTTTTCTGAGTGGACTGTTGGTTGGCCAAAGCAAGCAATTTGAAGTCATCACCTTGGGTTTGGGTAATTTGTGACTTATCTTTTACCTCTTTTTGACATTTTCTTCCATTAAGTTGGGGACTCACAGAAGACAGAATAAAAAAAGAACGATCAAAATCGATGCAACAGAGGTTGAAATATCAGGATTTTAAGTCTCTCTTATGTGTGAAGTTCCAAAGACATCCTCTTATAATCCTATAATGCAATAATTTCTTTAATGTAACTCAAAAGCATTTTTCATTAGACCCTCCTGCCGGTTAAATGCCCAGGTCTTCGAAACTCCACACCCCTTTGGCATTTGGCTGCTATCCCTTGGGGCGCCCTCTTGCAGCCCTTCTAACCCCCTACTTTCCTTCTCGAACACTGTCTCTTTTCCTTACATATTATACATAGTCCGTCTATATCTAAGCTACACTTACTTGCATACACTTCCATTTTCACACTTACACTCCAAATGTCCNNNCAGACTTTAGAAAGCTCCCTTCAGAGCCTCAGAAGACATTAAACTGAACTGTATTCAAAGTCCCCCTCCATGTGTTGCAAATGGACTTTTCAGTGAAGTAGGAGATGTCTTGCTTCCTGCTGTTTAAACTTTTTTAAAATGAAAAATATTTGCATATTCATAGATTCTTGTTTTTTTCAAAGAGGGAGAAGGAGTAGAAGCAGAGTGTTTTTATTTGCCTTGCTGTAAAACAGTGAGTGACCCTGTAAAAAACAGAATTTCCTTTCGATGAATCAGTAAAAAACAGTAAAATGTCCCCACAAGGAGAGCACTACATGTGCATGTCTCTAGGTCAGTGTATGCGTACACACCAGAAGGAAGTAATGACATAGCATCCCCTTTACAGATCATTTTTCATCTTCACAACTTCATTTCTAGTGATGAATGCGTCCCCATTGTTCCACACGCTAGGTCACTTTAACTAATTTATCGAGAAAAAATAGCCTGATTTTGCAAATCACACATAATGAAGTGAAAAGGAGCAAGGTTGAATGAAAGACAGGAAGAACAAATAGGCATGTTTTGATGTGGTTTACATCTGTTAAAAACCTGTCTCTCCTCCATCACTCCCCCGTTGCCCTGCATCTTTCACCTAACCCTGTTCTTCCACCCATACTTCCTTACTCATGTGTATATAAGCCACTGGACATGTGGCTGCATAGTTAAATGGCTCCTGGGAGACTTAATGTATGGACAAATCCCAGTCAGCAGTGCACATGCAGTGTGAAGGGTAGTATGGAGCACAGTGGTGAAAGCATTATCATGAATAGTGTTGAAACTGAACAGTGAGAGACTCTGCCAGACATCCTAAACCTTCCCACTGTTTGTTTGTGTGGCAACGGGAGATAAACTGTAATGCATAAGCTTTTCCTCTGCTTGTTGTTGAGGTTTGGTTGTTCTGTGTGCCGCTTGTTCTGCTGTTCTTGCGAGAACCACTTTTGAGTGTTAGGCCTTAAAAAGAGACATTTTTAGGAAAGTGAGGACATTTAGTTTGATCCTCATCTCTTTGGTATTTGAAGCTGCTTTAGGCCTGAGAAATAAAGGTTAGTGTGAGATTAGGATAAGTATTAAGATCATAAAATACATGGAATGTCCTCATAAGGGTAGAAATACATGGGTAAGTGTGCTCCTGCTTATACTGCGTTTCTATTTGTGTATTGTTTTGCATTTGGGAGTAAATGCTTGTGTGTCTCCTTGCATGTTGAGAGGATTATTAAATAATGCATACATTTAATACATAGTCAAGTAGACACGTTGAGACAGAGTACTTTTCATAGAAATGTGTATTTTATCTTTTAATGTATGTGTGTGTGTTTCATATTTAAATCCATTCGTCTCGCTGTTTTTGCAGTTTTCTTCTCTCTATGTGATGATGCAATTATTTAGAATTAACACTGCATTTAAATTGCTTGAGTTATTGTCCTTTAAGGGAATATTCATGAGGCGGAAAAAGTCTTTATCCCTCATTTGATTTAAGTACTTCCAGCCGCAACAGGAACTAAACAGCCAGAAGCTCATTAGAAATGCTGAGTCATTTCTGGTCGGGGAAAAGCTGAGTCGGCAGAATGCTGTGCTGCTGCAGCTTGGTGCACATGAGGTTGACTGACCTGTACTACCTTTTCCTAGGTCTTATAGCCGTATTTTCTCTGTAACTCCTCCCAAATGTGTGCTTTTGTGTAACAGATAAATCCCCACTGTCTTGTCCTTAGCTTTTATTTGTCCTATTTCTTTATCAAAATCTTCGTTTACTTGATCTGAATTTGGTTGCAGAAACAAACGCAACTCTCTTACTGGTTGTCTTTGTAGAAAAAATATCGCCCATGCTGCTGAGCCCATGTCACTGATTGGCTCTGTGTATAGAGACAAAGAAGCAAAAAGACGTAGTTGGTGATAAGTGTTGATGTGAAATATGATTGAGGTAAGTCAGTAGAGAGTCTTTCAATGAGTTATACCCTGCTGAACTCACAGGCAGGTCCATCCTTTAAACATGCTTGCAATGCAGAAAGTTGTTCAAACTTCTAGAAACTTTGTTTTAACAGCACTCTGCTCCCTGAATTTGTTATAGCGCCAGCAGTGCCATAAAATCCGCAGATTTACCCCCAATCTCACTGCTGATGTTTTGGAATTAAAAACACATTCAGTTCAAAACATAAACAGCAGGCTGGGAGGAATGTCGCTACCGGGCACTAGAGCAAAATAAGGGAGAGCATCTTTATATCATATTAGGTTAGAGAGATGCCAAAAATGTCTGACTACATAACAGAGAAGTGTTGCTGATGCTTTTTATTTTCCATGAAATACTACAATGAATCAGTGGAGCTATCGGATCAGTATAATCTGACAGTGTATACAATTTAAAGGAATAGTTCGACACGTTTGGAAATATGCTGATTTGCTTTCTTGCCACAAGTTAGATGAGAAGATTTCTACGAATTTCATGTTGGTATGCTATGTGCACAACAAGAGCCAACAGACTGTTAGCTTAGCTTAGCACAAAGACTGGAAACTACCAGCACCTCTAAAGCTCACAAATTAACACTTTATATCTTGTTTGTTTAATCTGTACAAAAACTGAAGTATAAAAAGGACAAGTTGCGGTTTTACAGGGAGTTGCAGTATGTGCCAGCCTATTTTTGGTCGTGGAGCAGTGACTTCCAGGAGTCTTGTCATCACTGTGAGGTTGCCAGGCAAGCAGTGGACACTCCAAAAAGTCACTACTTTTTACCCTATTGTTATTGTACGGATTAAACAAATGAGATATAGTGCGCTAATTAGTGACCTTTAGAGGTGCTGGTAGGTGGAATTTTTAACTTCCTGCGAGTTTTAATGCTAAGCTAAGCTAATCGTCTACTGGCTCTAGCTTCATATTTACTGTAAAAAAGAGCGGTGTTGATCTTCTCAACTAACTCTTGGAAAGAAAGCAAATATTATAGTATACTTCACAAAATGTCAAATTAATATCTTAAGAAAAGTAGAACTGTTTAAGAGGTTAAAGAGTAAAACAAAAGAATTTTTTTGCAGTTAAAGTTTATAGCGATGTTTCCCTCTTGAGGGAATTTGGTCTAATGGACAATTACTCTCTATGGTAGGAGCAAAATAGAGGAGAATTCGATAACAGCAATTCAAAGCTGCCCCCGTGTACAGCTGAGTCTAAGAGCCAACAAGGTAAATACTCTAAACTAATTCTTAGACATTGGTTGCATCCATTGGTGTAGTTAATGGCAAGCGCTGAAGGGCTTTTATTGATTATTTTCTGGTTATTTTCAAATATTACTATTTAATTGGGGCCTGCTAGCTCTGTAAGTGGAAGTTAAGTAATTGTATGAGAGGCATTCTCAAATCAGAAAAACCCATTCCTCTTTAAAGTGCACTAAAAAGACGGCGTACGATTGGTCAGAATAAAGCAACACATCAGCCATGTTGCTCACACACGGCCATCGAGCAGCGTGGAGTGGTGAGGGGTTAAGGTTTGGCTTGGTATTTATGTAATGAATGTAAGTCACTGGAGTGTCATCATGGAAAAACAAACACTGCAAAAAGATGTGTGGAGTGAGGTAAACAGGGTTGCAGGGCGTCAGCTTTGATAGGTGTCAAAGAGTCAACTGTGAGGCATCTCCTCTCTCAGCTGCTATTGATTGGCCTCAAGGAGAGAGGGAGAGGGGAGAGAGAGATGGAAAGAAAAGAGGGGAGGGAACAAAAAGAGATAAAAGAGGAAGAGGAGACTCAAGAGGAAGGGGAATGTGTCTGAGGTGAAGAGAGGGGGTGAAAGAGGGAGGCAGGGTATGAGTCAACATAAGGGGGTAAAAAAAAAGTCAGACTGAGGGGGGATCTGACGAGGAGGGCCAGGGAGGTGAGATGAAAGGACACAGGGAGAGAGAATGAGTGGATTTGGCAGGAGGATAGCTGAAAAAGAGGTGAAATGAAGTTCACCAGGGAAGGAAAGGAGTCTTTCATATTTCCGTAATTATCTGTTTCACTTTTCTCTCCTGGAGAGAACAGTATTTCTCTCAATCTCAACCCTCGCCTCCCACATGCTTCCATTCCACTTTCTCCCAATTTTAGTCTCTTTTTCGCCTCTCATTCTCCCGTTGTCTCTCTTATACGCTCATACCCGCCACTCAACACACACACACACACACACACACACATACACTCACACACCTCTGAATATGTCCGAATCTCCTGGACATGTTGGAGCATTAGATGAGCTCACAAAGTGAATGTCAGCCAAAATATACACAACCTCGGTCGTCAAATAACGCATATCATTAATGGTTTGCTCTTTCACTGCATCTTCCGTCTGTCAGGCACACACACACACACTTACACACAAATTCCCAAATTGTCTCGGTTGTTGTACTTTGTCTTTTTCAGTAAATTTCCTCACTGTCAGTCATTTCCTTAGAACTACAACTCTCAAAACAAAACACTATTGCCTCGCTTTTGTCTGCCTGTTTGAATAGTGTTATTTGTCATGTTTGTGTTTGTGCTTGTTTTTCATGTTGTTTACTCTGTTTTATCGAGAGAGAAACAGGGAAAAAGAGTTGAATTTTTATTTGTAAATGTGAGTGTGTGTGTGCACAGTGAGAGAGATGGGCAGAGACGGACAGACAATAACGCTGTCAGAAAAAATGAGCAGTGAGTGAAAAAGAGCCGGGGGGGGGGGATATAANATATAAACGGCAGTAGTAGTTGAGGAGGGGAAATTAAAAAGGCAGACGAGAGCTATCAGAGAGCCTTTTAATTAGCCATCCCGTTTATCACCGTCGGCAAACCAAGCCAAGGTGCCGTCTGTTGTCGTGTCAGGAGAAAGTCGGAAAAGCACTTTTCTCTGAGGCAGCAGGCATGAAGGAGAGACGGGAGATGAAAGAGGCCGAGACGAGAGAGAGACAAGGGAAGAAAGTTAAGAGAGAGAGATTCAAAGATTAAAAGAAGAGCTTGTTTATTATATAACACACATGTACAGTAAATATGTCACTGTATATAAATACAATATTCATAAAATTAATGACAATGAATGAATACAGTATGTTCCACATATTTGTAGTCGTGTCCCAGCATGGACTGAACAGACAGGTGTATCCGTATGATACCTATGGAATATTTAAAGCAACTCTG
>NTHP01000098.1:793562-824613 GCA_003416845.1 Oplegnathus fasciatus
GACTGATGTCGCGGAAAAATCCGACCCAGTGTCAGGCATTAAGAATAACTATTAGAAACTAATAGAAATAGCCAATCTTCTTGCTGTTGGTCTCGTTTGCTTATGTAAGTCATATTGAGGCATCTGTATTAAATTTAATCTGTTTCATAACCACTTAAAAACTCCATGGAGTGCTTTTAAGCAACAAGAATGAGAACCAGTTCTGTGATATACTTCAACAATAGAATCAAATATTACACAAAACTACAGACTTAAAACAATCAGGCTATCTATCACTGATATTAATAATATCATAAGAAGAGAGTTCATTATGGCAGATTAACAAACATTCTTTGTTGCATTTCATTCAATAACTGTCCTCTTAAACTCCAGTTTTCTCCTGATATTTTTCCACTTCGGGTGCTTTAGAGTTGTTAAAATCATCTTATTTCACTCTGTCTGACAGTATCATACAGTATATACCGTGTGTGATGTTGTTGCAACAATGTGAAAGAACAGAATGTTTTTTTTATGGCTGCATCTTTTTATAAAATTGAAATATTCTATGTGTCTGCTGCATCATTTTAGACACATTTCCCAAAAATGTAATCTTACAAATTTGGTATCTTGGGAAACTCTTGGATCTCAACTAGAATTTGAAATAAAGTTCTGGGGGTTTGAACAAAGTTTTGGTTGCTCAGTATGAATTTGTACAGACCTATTGGTGGCTCACAGGGGTTTAAGAGACATGTATAAGCATACAGTAGTTTTAGTTACAAGGGATGAGATTGCATATGAAATTTGTCTCACCATTTGGAAACAAATGTTGTCCAATCCAAATTTACAATACATGACACATACAGAACACAGAATATAATGTTATTAATGTAACTGGGCTTAGGAGGAATTTAGGAACAGCAGTTCTGTACTATGAGACTGAGTAAAATAATTTCATGTACTACTGACACTCCACCCCTTAACACTAAATTGTTGTTGTAGCACAACAATTTTGAAGAGAAGTCCTGGAAAAAAACCTTTAACATACACTGCCTATAATGGAAAAAAGCACCAACTGCTGCTGTCCTGCAGCCATGTTAGTGTGTTGAACATGCCACACCAACACTGCGTGCTGAAGTGAAGCATGCTGCATGCTCAAGTAGGCTCCAACCTCGTGTTGGATTCAGCACGCACATTATTTTTGGAAACTAGAGCGGTGTTGGCAACCTTTTTGCCATGTGACGCCTTAGAGGGTTTCTTTAAACAAAGAGAGATTATAGAGATGTTGATGTTAATGATTAAAAATATTATTAGATGATTAAATAAAAGTTAGATTTATATTTGAATACGTTTTAGAGGCTGGAAGAGTTCAATTAAAGAAAGTAATTTATGAGAAAAAAAGCAAATACTGGTTATTATTAAATAACCCAAACTCTGATGAAGACTGAGAAAGTAGACTCTGATGACATGTTTTATGTTGAAACGTTTGTTGCTGCACCTCATTAAAAGCTCTTACTACAACCATGTGCTCCAGGTAATGCCTGAGTTGTCCTGCCTGTTGAGGCACTGGTTGGCTGATGCGCGGAGATTCTTTCACCTTTATTTTGTGACAGCTTGTTGGCATTCAGACCCCGAAATACAGAACCACAGAACAAGGAGATAAATAAGACAGAGAATAAACACAACCTCCATCGTTATTCAAAACTCATGTACTTGACAGTGTGACACCACTGGCAAAACACTGACTTCCATCACATTCTTCCTTGCAGGGAAAGAAAATCAGGTTAGCTGAAACTTGACAATAGCTGGATGGCCTAGTGTACACTAAGTTTTCATTATGCAGAGCTCTTGGGGCCCTGAGTTGCCGAAAACAGTACATACCATCATTCTGCTAAACACTGCACATGGCAACAAGAGCTACACATGAAAGCATAAATGAGCAAACATACAGGCTCACACCCATGTTTGTGTCTGTCTGTTATTATATTGGATGAGAGTGCGTGTATGTACAGTATATCCCTGCCTATCCATGTGCATGTGTTTTATGGGCATTCATGCATGTACTGAAAGTACATGTGGGATGTTGGGACTCCATAATATACCCTGTGGTGCCAGAGCATCCATTCTAACTGCCCTCTTTACACTAGCTGGATCTAATTGAATCTAATTGGGACAATTAAAGTGAAATTGGACCAGAAGAATTTATTGAACCAGTTATCTGTAGTAATTAGGCGGTAATTGGCCTATTGTTATCTTTACAAGTCTCCTGGAAGGGCTGACAAAGACCCATCTCACAGACCTATAAGTGAGATTGGCACATAGTGCATAAAGAGACTCGGTCTTCCTGTTGGTGTGTGTTTCCTCCTCTCTGCACATGCATGTTAACATATGTTTCTATCTGCATGTGCCTACAGTATACAGACGTTTGCATGCTAATGTTTTGTTTGAGAGTGTGTGTGTATTTCAGTGCACTTTTACTTCGTCCTACAGCTGTACTTATTGATGTCCAGTGTGGTGAAAGTCGTCTATGTGCAGCGAAATCAATGAGGGTCCACTCGCACATAGAGGACATCTTCCAATATTCTTTTCACTTATACTCTTTCGTCTTCTTCTAATTGTTTGTCATCCTTCTCGTCCTTTCATCCTGACTCTCATGCAGCACATTTAGACGTCTAGGATGCTTAAGATACTGTGAAAAAACATAGAAAGGAATACAACAGACTCAGAATGAGGGAAGAAATGAGGAGAGAAGAAAACTGAGGGTGAGTGGAAACAAGACTGGTGAGGTTAGATGAGAGGGTGGGAGAGAAAAAGCGACTGAGAGTGAAATTAGGTGAGGTAATGCCTACACACAGACAGAACAATAATCAAAACCTGCAGTACATTCGTGATTAAAGCCTCTGAAGGTGCCATTGATGTCATGAATTATTGGAAGTCTATTCTAGTCTTAGGTATAGTATATAGGTGGTGCAAATGGGAATCACTATTCCGGTTTCCTGTCACATATGTAGTCCTTATTTCCATTCTAAAATGCTTCCTAACATCCATCATCACTTTCTTTTTCTTATTGAAGCTGGTGCACAAGGAAGACTGAGTGGCACATGAGTGATACTGTATACACCGTAATTTAGTATTTTACGCCCTTTTGATTAATAGCAAATAACGCAAAAGCATATTTAGCCTTATTCACGATTTTGGTTATGATTGTTAAATGGCATTTGAAGAAAAAGAAAACATACATTATACAGCGAAGCTTGTATAAAGTACATTAAATGTCATGAACAAGACCAACACTGTATTTAGGAAGCCAAGTGTTTATGCTCAACTATCAGATGTCAATGAACTACACATCCAACAAATATCATGAAATGGTAGAGTACATACAGTAACATTAAAGCTGCTCTACCCCATATTTTTCATATTTGTCACCCGACTCTGCAGTTCCCGTTTCAGCTTCTTTTAACTTCTTGTTTTACGGCGCACAACTGCACTGTTTTGATTCACTCTCACTGCTGTCATCAGCGTTGTTTCCAGCCGTTGTATGATACCTGCCCAGCAGACAGAGTTAGTGACGACCTGGGGAACATAGTGGAGCATTTAGCAGCTAAAGATTTAGCAGATACTTCCCTCACTTGGTGCAGACCAAAAACAGAGCTAAAAGGAGAGTGAATATTGAAGTTTCATTCATTGGGGTGGACAGAAACATGACTCCAAATGATTGCTAATGTTGCTCCATGTCTGCTGGATGTGTGAATAAGCAACTGCTTGCTAACCGTTTTGCCAAAAAATCACTTAATGCAGGTTTAACTCATAACCAACACTATTTATGGACAGTCTTGAGAGTAAGTTGAGTATGGCTGGACTACGTGAAAGTGTGACCTTAACATGTATTTGTTTTGTACAGTTTGTACTCTGTAGTTTTGTGCATATTGAATAGGAGTTTTTGAATATGAAGTTGTCACTGAGACATCACTTAATGACTTCTATGGTAATTACGGCTGAGTTAAATAATGTAGATGAGGAATATGTAAGGCTCGAAGGCTCAGAGAGAGATCAAGTTGGGAAAATAAAGGTGCCGCATTAGTATGCTGTCTTAAAGTGTAGAAATTCAAATCAAAATGCAAAATATTCCATTAAAATACCTAATGAACTGAGAACAATAGTGAATGTCTTTCTGGGGAAATACATTACCTCCATTGCAATCCCAAAATAGTGCAGAGCAGTGCACAGGGAGGAATTTTCCTACCAAGAATAGAAGACAAAGTGATGATAGCAATGTTCCTTTATAGTGGTATAATACCTGTGAGGATGAAATGAATGATTACATACATCGATGAGACTGTTGCTATTAAAGAAACTTTTAAAGGCAAAGTTCCCTCTAAAGTTTAAACAAATGATGTTTATCTTGCATTTCTACATCCATTGTTTCCTTTTGCTTTTCGTTTATTCAGCAGTCGCTTTACTGCACTTATGGAGAAGAGGAATGATTACAGCGACTAATAACTCTTTCAACGTGCATATGGACATGTGAGTGTTTATTAAGGTAGACTTGAAAAATCCAAATCTATCCTTTAATGTGAACTCTGTCATCCTGCCATTTATGTCTTTAAACCTGGCAATACATGTAAAGGCAGGGTGTCTTTTCCAAACTCTTTGTATCCGCATGAGGCCACCTCTGTAGCTCAAAGTCACAGCTGGAGGACAGATTCACAGTGACGCCTGCGGCAGCTGTGTTGAGGGCAGAAAACTCCCCACCAACTTCATTATTCCTCTTTTTGTCACTTAGTCCTTCTTCCCTTTATCCCCATATTTTCTTTCTCACTGTGGCTAAAGGTACATCCCCGACCACCCTCTACCCTCACCTTTTGCCTTTTCTATCCTTTTATTGTTGTCAGTGGGTGCATACCCCTTCAGTCCTTTTGCTCTCTTTCTCTCCCTTCATGTCTTCCCGCCGCCGACTGTGTCAAGACAAAAAACACCTCCAACCTCTGTTTCTTTCTTTCTTTTGACTCCTGTTTTGCTCACTCTGTTCTTCCCCGAGGAATCTGTGTGAGGAGCTGCCCGAGGTAGCTTCCCCATCAGGGTGCTCCCTAACTCCCTCTTTCCCTCCCTCCCTCCTTCCTCCATTTTCCTCACTATTCCATCTTATCCCCATGGGATTCCCGGGCCTTAATTATTCATTGTAATTTGTAGATTAATTCTGCATGGCTACCTCCCTCATCACACACACACACACACACACACACACACACACACACACACACACATACACACAAACACTCATTCCTTCGCCTCTCTGTCTCTTTATTTCTCTACTTCGCTCCACCTCAGGCACCCCTCTGCTACTTACCTCCTCCTTCTCTTCCTCTTGCCTTTCGTGTCTCTTTATATATCTTTTTCTTTCTTTTGCCCCCCGTCTTCCATCTCTACTTCTTTCCTCCCTCCATCTTTCTCCTTTAATCACTTACTTCATCTCTTTTGTTCCCTTTGCATCTCTTTCTCAGTCTCTTTCCTCCCTCTTTCCTCTTCTCTCAGCCCTCTCCTCTGGGTCTGTACTAGCCTCTGGTTTTCTCTGTCTTTCTCTGCCTATACATACTTTCCTCCTCTCTCCCTCCCTCCCTCCCTTCTTCCCTCCCTCGTTCTCTCCCCTCTCCCTCCCGGTGACAGGTTCCATTATCATGTTTCTCACGGCTCGCCTGCTCTCCTCCTGATGGATGACCTCACGCGAATATTAATTTACTGTAGCATTAACAATATCACATCTTATTCTACACTTACCTCTCCTCCCCCCGCTTCCCTCTCCTTCCGCCTCCCTCTCTACCTGCTCTATCCTCCAAACACCCTTCAGCTGGTTCTCTCATTTTCTTTTGTCACTTAGCTCCCTCTCTTTTTTTACTCTCTTCTCATGTCTTCATCTCTCTGCACTTTTGACTAAAGTTAGCTCTCCTCATTCAAAGTAAATTCCTTCACATTATTGCATATGCATTCAAAAAGCCAATGGAGCAATTCTATTAACTCATTGCAGCTTATCATCTTTCCATGTTGAATGCCAACGCAATCTTCACACGAACACAAACCTATACTGTATGTACACTGCAGGAAAACAATATTAAATTGAGTGGCATTTACCGAGGCCCCATGAAATCGCTCTTTCTGAAGCCAAATGTTGAGGCAATCTGCATAATTCATGTTGCGCATCATGACACGCAATGCATAATGGAAATGTTGAGTGAAAGGTGCTTGCACGTTATATAGATCGGCGGTGGGAACGGAAGAGCTGTTGACATGAGAGTAGATGGAGGGAGTAGAGGAGGAAAGATGTGGAAAAGATGAGCTCTGATGAATGTGAGGAGAACAGGCCGTTGGCTCCAGCACTCATTGCTCATACGCTCTTTATCCGCTGCTTTCTCACGCTCTCTCTTCTCTCTTTTCCATCCACCACCTTCCCCCTCTTTCTTACTCTTGGTTTTCCCTCTCACATTACACGCATTTCTCACTCCCTTCCTCTCTCTGTGTTCTCCAAATCCCACTTTTTATCCCATCATCTCTCTCCCTGTCTTGAGAGGCTCATGTACGCCGTATTTATCATCACCTGTCTAAGTTCATTTGATCAGGAGGACTCATCTCTGGGCTTGGGTGCTGTGGCTCTGGATGGAGCCAGACCTATCCTAACTCGCAGAAGCAGATAACTACAGTATAACCTTTTCAGATTAGACTTGCTCTCTGGTTAAATTTGGGTGGAGCCATGCTGGGAATTTGCTGAGGTGCAGACTCCTTGTAGGAGTAATATAAGTGTAAATTGTCCCACCCTTACAGGTGCAATAAAATAAACAGGAGAGCCCAGGAGATGTCAATCAAGCATGGTTTGCGCTCGCCTACACAGATCTTAGAGGAGCTCTAGTGTGTGTGCTTTAATAGAAAATAAAATGTAAATTTGATATTTTGCAACCTCATTGAAGATATTTTTGAAGACTGAAAAGGGTGCAAATAGGCATGCTAAGAACTTGGCAAGACAATTTCTGACTTTGAGAACTTATACCAAGCGAGGTGCAGACCAATGTGAGCTTCAATGCAAGTCAAAATTAAAACACCAGTACACCATGCAATCAAGCACTGGAGAAGAATTGTGTGCCGTATTTTGTAAGCAAATAAGAGAAAATGAAAATCTAAAAAAAGAAACTTCAATGCGTCTTTTTTCCCCAAAAGATATTAGGGAGGGAAAAAAAGCGTCGGCGGTAATGAAAAAGTCACCTTGATCATATTTGGATAATTTTATTTCCAACTAATGGACTGACAAATCTGCTGACGCATTTCAGCGTCTTTCAGCCATCATCACAGCACACTGTACTTGACATCAAAGGACAATCATGCAATCAGCAATCATCTATTCTATTTACATCTAAAAATATACAGAACATTTCCTGCTTCCTGTTCAAACTTCTGCCAATCCCACATGTAAACATGACAGAAACTCTCGAGGTTTGAGACTTGATTATAAATCCCTGCTGGGCAGATTAATCCTAACTCTAAATTAATTTACATTAGGTGAATTAGATGATAATACATTGAGCCCTATATACATCTGCCACACAGTAAAATACTTAAACAGATGGACCACACACACACACGCATGCAAACAAAAAGCTGGAAGGTGTTGGCTCCTCCTAGGGAAATGAGGAATCATTTTCTTATATTCACTTTTTACTTCACCTCTCATTTACAGTATGCGTCAGTGTGTGTGACAGCTTTATTGATGACCTTTCAAGCCAGTGAATTAACTGTGGAAGATGAAAAAGGATTCAGGAGACAACAAAGATAACAAACATGACAGTTTGATGGGAAAAAAAGAGTCACAAATAGACTATTAGTAAGAAAAGTAGAAGCTAACATAATAGGACTGAGTGTTGTGTGTGCGTGTGAAAGAGAAAAAGACATGGGAAGAGCCTGACAGATGAGAAGGCTATGGTGTGAGAATAACAAAAGCTTTCTGTATGAATACTGTAGTGAAAGGTACAGAACAGTGTGTGTTCTATAGGCGGCAAAAGTAAAAGATGCATGAAAAGGAGCTGCAACACTGGAAATAGAGCATGTTATTGAATATCAGATAGAGGCTTTTCATTAGGTTTGTATGAAGCAGAGTTAATGTGCACAACACAGAAAACCGTCCATTAGGCACAGGCAAAGTGGATGGGACAGATAAGCAAAATTAGACCCGAGTCAGCTTTTACAGGGTTGATTCAACAACTGACATGCTGTAGGTCCAGCGCTCTGCAGTTTGTCTAAAATTAAAGCTAAAAGCACGGCCACAACACAAGGTTTGGTGTCGTAGGGACTACTCACTACTCAACAGTTGGTGAAGAGGAAAAGAAAGCTCTCCAAGCTAGCTAGCTTGCTAACTGTCAGTTACCAAACTCATACCAGGACAATAAGTTCACACAATTGAATTTAAGAGACGTTTTTGTACCACTGACTCCTGTCTCATAACTATCTGCAAACCATTTTTCTGGAGCAGTTCCTGCTCCGACAGAGAAGGTTAAATAGAAGTGGGTGGTGCGGCTAATAAGCTAATGGCTTCTGCCATTTTGGACTGTCTGGCTCTCTGTTCTCTCTAAGGTCAGCACTGTTTCTATCAGCCAATTGCACCGTTTTACTGAGTGAATCCACTGATCACAGTTATTTCATTCAAATTAAATTGATTTTGCTGGGAAATTTTGCCACTTTAAATGGTGGTGTGACTGCGCCTTTCTTACAGTCAAGCATGAGCAGCATGTATAAACCAGGGATATAATCAGTTGTTTTTGTCCTCTGAAAGAATTCAATATGATGAAATTATATATTTTTGGTCTATTATGATTCTTTTTCAGAAGAGATTGTGATTATTGTTAATTATTAGTCATATTATTTATTAACAGCAGGAAGACCAAAGCAGAAAATACCTTCTTTAAGTTGCGTGATTAATCAATTATTAAAGGACCAGTGTGTAGGATTTAGTGGCATCTAGCGGTGAGGTTGCAGATTGCAACCAACTGAATACCCCTCCCTTTCCAAACATGTAAGAAAACCTACAGTGGCTGCCACTTCAATGTAAAACGTGAAAGGCCCTCTCTAGAGCCAGTGTTTGGTTCGTCCGTTCTGGGATACTGTAGAAACATGGCGGTGCAACATGGGGGGCTCCGTGGAAGAGGACCCGCTCCCTATGTAGATATGAAGGGCTCATTCTAAGTTAACGAAAACACGAAAAATCCTACACACTGGCCCTTAAACTCCAGCTGTAAATGCTAAAGATCCCAAACCACCCTCTATAGAGTCCCACTTGCATCACCTATTTTTGATTCCTGATGAACAGTTTTGAAAAGTTTGCTGTCTTGTCATTTGTCAGCACCTACAAGAAAAGATCTTACTTTGACAATATGTACTTCTGGCGGTCTGCTGTACAATGGCAAGGACAGTGTCTGCAGTATTAATGCAGTACAGATGCAGGATAAATGATTGAGTACCTCTATGATTGGTACTGTATCACCTTTGTCCTCTGTATGAAAAAGCTTCTGCATCCTTGAGTGACTTATTCTCCTGCTGACTTAAGTGTCACTTTATCCAAGTGTCTGTTAGTCTAACTGCCAGCCTTAATGTACTGGAGGTAGTGCACTGTATTGTAATTTATGACCAAAGTGCAGACAAAGCTCAGTGCTATTGTGAAGTCACACTAAGCATGAGCAAAGAGAGGCTTTGTTAAATAAATATAATTAAAGGTACATAAGGTATATTTTTCTGTACAAATGAATACACCACCTTCACAAAGCTTCTATTAAGCTGTTTCCTACAGTACATTTGATTATTTTTCTTTTCTTCTTGTCAGTCCACTGAAGGGAATTCATCATCACAACTAATTTTGCTCTTGTACTGTGTTTTAATTTTTGAGTCCAGTGACTAAAGCATCGTGTTTGAGTGAAAGCAGGTGCAATAGGCACAGATAAGTGAGAGCAATCTCTGAGTTACATTCAAGCCACTGGGTTGTCAGCTGAGATTCTCTGCTCCTGTTTCTTCAGACTGTTGGCTGAGACAGCAGACAGACACACTTACAGACTGGCACACTTGCAGTCGTACCCACGTACCCACGCACACACACACTCACTCCCTCATTTGCTCCCTTGTTTGCTTCCTCTAACTTAAAGAAACACTCTAAAATAACACAATTGTGCAAGTGAATCATGTGTGTGAGCTTGTGTAACATCAGGCATGTGTCACATGATACATTTATGTAAAATATCTCCACTTGACACACACACACACACACACACACAGCATCAGGCTGGGAGTTAACAGTTTTGGCCTCCAGCAAAAACCTCTCCTACCTCCCAGAGCACTCACTGGATAGAGACTCCACTCCACTCCTGCTCACTCCAGCTGACAGATTCAGACTGAGGAGAGCAACTTACAGCAACACCAACACACTCTACTGGGTAAAACACACTCCAGTGGAAGGGAAAAACTGTGTACCCACTGGCAACCGGGTTCATTCATTCACCGTCTCCAAAGGAAAGGATACGCTGTTGCATGTTCCTGACAGCACAGCGATCTTACCGTGACATAACACACAATATTTGAACTACTACCATAAAGAACTGTCCTTTAAACAGGCGTTCAACAGTCACAATATCCCATAAACAGCATTTCCCCAATTGTTTTGTGGTAATAGATAAATCTGGCTTAAAAACGTTAAGTGCGTAGTAAGTTAACTAGTCTATGACACTTACTTGGGGCTATTTTTGTAGGGTTTTCATTTGTAAAAAAAATCACAAAATGTGTCTACTTATATTAGTTAAAACAATTAAAAACTGGATTTAAAAGATAGAGCTGACGGCGTGGCTATTTGATGTGTTTTTAGTAGTTCTTGGACAACAATGGAGCTCTGTGGCACAGGAATAAGATATGACGCTTTGACTGCACAAGCAGTACTCTTTAATAGGATCAATTGGTTGTTGGTTTTGGCCTTTCGTGGGATTTATTAACAATAAGAAACATGTAGAATATCATCAGTCTTATCTTTTATGAAACAGTTATACAAAAAAAAAAATCTAATTTTAAAATACTGTTTGCATTGGTAGCACCAACCATTTTTTGTTTTAGATGAACTACGGCTACTCCTACTGCTTTTTATAATTGCAAGATTTTCTGAGCTTTGTTCATTTAAGAAGATAAAGAAGACCTTGTTTACTATGGTAAATCTTCTTGCAGCAGTAAACTTCAAAAGTCTGTTTGAAAAGATCTGCTCCTTTAAAAAATCTGGATATTTTCCAGTTGATTTCTGTAAAATCTGAGAGCACTACGCCTCATTTCTATTTTAGTAAAATGTGTTTTTTGACATGTCATGTGACATTAATGCTGCAACAGGTTTGACGTCAAGCTGACACATTAAGAAAGTTGTTCACAGGTGTTGAGTGACAAAAGTACCCTACAGCTGTTACTGGTTGCGGCATGATTCACTGAGGAAAACGCCCCTGCTGAGAGTAACATAGGGCTCTCTAAGTTGCTACGAAACAGCCACTCAACTGGTGTGAGTGCTGCGGTGACTGCTGTATGGATGAATGTGATGAACCAAACTGTCTGCAGACACACACTGTACATGCAAACACACACACAGCACACAACACTTCTTAGATCACCCAGAAATGACACAGTCGTAATGGCCACTGCAGGCCATTACTTCACTAAACCCCAGGGAGAGCAAACAGGCTGATAAAAACACAAGAGCAATAGAAAACCTAAGTGAGCATGGGTAGGAAGAGAGAATGTAATACTGATATATTGTCTAAATCGATTGATGACTGAGTAAATGTCCAATTAATCTGCTTTATGATAGCAGGATGAGCTCTGTGGGATGAAATATGTATGAGGGTCCTTCATACAGCTCTGTGTTTAAATATTCTTTTCATCCTACGCCCTGAGGAAGTGTGTCAGATTAGTCTGTGTGTGTGTGTGTGTGTGTGTGTGTGTGTGTGCGCGCGCACTTCGTACCTCCCGCTCAGACCTCTAGGAAGCTCTCGCTCAGGGATACAAGCTCAGAGGGGAGTGGGCTTCATTCCCGGATACAAACACAAACATATCCGTAAACACGCATAAATGGGCATATCAAGCATGTGTAACATCCATCTTCAGAAACATACGAACACACGCAGACAGACAGAGAGATTCAAACGCATACGCTTCAAAAACATGTGCTCGAGTTCCTCAAACACTTCATCTCGTGTATCTGCAGACAAGGACGGCGCTACCCGTAATACACACATACCGCACTCAACACAATTACCTCCACACATAAACAAACATACGCCGCTGAGCAGGAGCAGAGTCTCAGGCCGAGTGATCAATCGATCTTGATTTCATCTAAAGCCAATAATGGGAGAGGATCCAGAGGCTGTGTGGGCAGGGTAATCATTGTGTTTAGTTACACCACACTGCTATCTCCCCTGGGCGCACTCCTGCTGCACACACTTGTTTTTGTGTGTGTGTGTGTGCGTATGTAGGGAGTAACGCTGTTTGTATTGGAGCAATATGTCTGTTGATGGTGTGCACTGTGTGTGGAGCCCCGTATACACTGTGCGTTTGTCTGTGTGTTACAGAATTGCGTTTCTACTTCAGCTTCTCCTCCTCTTGACCATATTCCCTTTGCCTTTTACAGTACTATTATGTTGTATGTCTCAATGTGACTGGTCACACAAAGCTTAAGAGATACTTTAGGAGTACTTTGTAGGAGCATGGATGTATACATGAGGTACAGCTGCAGTTGCGTAGAAGTTTTTTGCTTTGCTGAGGTTAAACAGTTTGGAGTATGGATAAGGAGAAGATGCGATTAAGGCTGATGGAAAATGTTATTGTATCATTGTGTTTTCTTCTGTTTTTATGCATTTTCTTCAGTTCAGTTTTGCGTGTTTGTATAAGGGCCCATCTTGGAAATCCCCAAATTTACATACTAAAAAGGAATGCCAGACAAAATCACCATGTGTTCTGTGTGTGCAGAGGAGACAAATTAATTCATTACACCAACGTACTGTAAGTCCTATGTTAGGTGAGAGGCAGCTATGGAATGCCATAATGTGCCATAAATACAGAATGCTCATGTAATCTTGTTATACCCTCTTTATATTCTCATTACATAATTTTCACATTACATAATACCCACATGACACCAGCTGGAAACACACACTGATTTTCTTTGACTGACTGATTTTTTTGCTAATTTGCTGAAAATATGCACAGATTTCAGTGACAATATACAGCACCTTATGTTGTTTGTTCCTGCAGAGGCTTATATGCTTTGACTGCCTGTGCTTTTGTGTGCGTCTTTTGAGGCGTGGGCGTACATGTATTCTTAATTTTGTATTTGTGAATGGGATGTACAGGCTGCCTTACAGGGCGGAGCTACCTGATGCTGTGTGTCTCCAAGAGAACAAGGATGGGCTGCCACGGCTTAAAGAAAGACATAAAGCATGAACAGAGGAGAGAACGATAAACACAAAGAGACTATCTTAGATAGAGATGCATCTCAATAACAGTACTGCTGGAAAGCACGACTGTTAAATAAGCTGGCAAAACAATAAAACTTTAAGTAGACTTTTATGCACAAATTATATTTTTCTTTTTCCCCCAAAAGCAACCTTCAAGCCGCAGCAGGAGTGTGTTTTACTGCATGTCACATGTTAAAAGCACGTAATTCCATTTTATTCACCCCACTGGCTTATTTACCAGTTTATTTGATCGCAGCAGATTTTGAGAATATTAAAAACTGTTATCATACCTGATCGAATTTACATTTACTTTCCCTGTCCCGCTGTGTTTCAGCTGAATTAAGTCCATCATTGTGCGATTGTACAGCATGGTGAGAGTTCTGATCAGCGAGCCAGAAAGGCTCTGATTCTCTGATCCTCTTATCTTCCCTCAATATTTATAAATCCAAGATCTATCTCTGTTTTTTATTCCCCGAGTTCTGCTCTGTAAACTTCCACATGCTCCAGTATTTCTTTTGAGCCTGTGTGAGTGTGTCTCTGTGTGTGTCCGAATTGGAAAAGCCATGATGTCTGGCATTATGCTTTAATTTCCATGGAAATAGGTTGCGGGAGAGTGCCCAGAATGAGATGGGAATTTCAGAGGCCCCAGCACATACCAGTCGGAATTTACCAAACGGCCTTTTGGTGCACAACATGCATGCATACACACACATACACACACAGACTTCTTGGACTGCCTCATTCAGGCTGTGTCAAGCCACAATTTACTGTGTAATGCAGGATGGAAATATCAGAGTCAGTGTGAACAGTTAACTTGGCCGCCATGAGAAACATCTACTGAAATTGTCTGAAATTATTAAAATGGTGGCCAGTTGTTACTGATATGAAAATAACAAGCTTTTTTTTCACAATAAATGTTTAGGAACTATGTTATCCAATAGAGATTACAGGACCCAAGAAATGGTCATGACAAAATGTAGTCTCCTGAACTGTCTAATTTGAACTGGTTCAATAAGAGCCTTTGCCAATATCTTCCCCACACCTGGGGCCTCTGCTGCCACACCAAAATTACTCTAAGACACTGCCTAGAAGGCATGCAAAGCACCCTCTTGCAGACACTCACATCACAAAGGCAAACATAAAGACATCTGCGCCAATAGGGTGTAAAGAAAAAAAGTTTTAATATGACCAAATAACACATGGTGCCATGGGCAGATGATCAAAATTGAGGTAAAGTGATAAGGGTGTATCCCGGTTAGTCAGGAGTGGAGGATCATATAAGATACAATGTGTGGGCATTAATAAACAGATGATTAGCTGGGGTGAGGGTGCAAGGTGGAGGACAGAGGAAGGGTTGAGGAGAAGGAGGAGTAAGAAAGAAAACGAGTGGACGTGCCCTCGAAAGGCCTTGCATAAACAAAAGCAGAGAGGCAGGACTTTAATATTCATAACCCGGGACCAGACAGGCCTGTCGCTTTCATGTGCACAAGGAAACATGAGAGGAAGGCAGGGAGGGAGGGATGAGAGAAAGATGAGAGAGAAAGCGATAAAGCCAGTAAATGAGAAATGGGGAGGGCAATAAAAGTTTGCCGTTAAGTTAGAATATAGGGCGATTTCAAGCTCAATTACAGAACACATGAAAGCCTGAGCCTTTCACGTCCTCGTTCCTCTGTTCTTTCTCTTTATCCTTCAGTTTTTTTTATCCCTCCATCCCTTGTCATCTATAACAGCCGCTTCCCTCTCCCTCTGCCTTAAACTCTTGCCCTCTGTCTTTTCCTTGACTCCCTCTTGTTTCATCTCTTCTCTCTGTTTTCTTACTTCTCCTCCGGAGGGCATCTCTGTGACTCGGAGCCTTTAAGTGAGCAACAGTCTGGCTGATTTCAATATATTTTCAGAGGGTGGGTAGAGCCAAACCTAGGCGACAATATCTTTGAATATCAATTCCAATAATGAGATGCCCTTTGTTTGACTTGCAGACACTTCAGTACAGGTAACTTGCAAAGGAAACTTAAATCCAACACTTCTCTCCATAGAGTTACAGCTCCCAACTTCTCTGATGGTGTAACAACAGCGAAGACCGTGAAATGGCCTCGGGGGGGAAAAAGAAAAAAAAAATGAAGGGGAAAATGGATGTCAGGGTTTGAACTGGACAGAAGAGTAGGTTGGAGAAGTGGCTGAACAAGAAAGCAAAAATAAATGTCCCTGGTTGAAATAAAAAAAAGACTTACTTTCTAGTTCCAGGATGTCCGTTCAGGAAATGAGGAAAATACTGTGTGTAGGAGGTTAGAGGCCCATATCTGGTCAAGTAGCTGTCATTTAACCCACAATACTGTCTCCATTAATTAACTGTCATTTCCAAATGTTAACAAATGCCCCACTTCAATGTGGCAGCTGACAATGAAAATGATTTGTTTGATCTATCTCCTCTAACACAAATCCACCAGCCACACCTCGTGCACCAAGGTAATAACCATGCAGTAGCATTACCAAAGATTAATAGGGCTTTTAATGTAGTCATTAAACTCCAGTCTGAAATATAGATGACAGTCGTCAGCCGAGATAGTATTCTATTCCATTTCAGGATGGTTTGAAGCTCCTTGGGGTGCCAGAGTTATAGGTGCCACTGGTGCTATCAAGAGCTAACAACATCCTTTGGCATTTACACTTCGCTGGTTTCCAAACTATGAGCGCTGAGCTCGTCTGCGCTGTGGCAACCTCTCAGGCATGCAATGTCCCTATCACAGGTTTTCAAAATGTAGCTTTTAAAAGATTTAAGAACAACCGTTAATACAACCAGGATATCCCTTTGAGGTTACTTACTTAAAGCATGCAGTTTTTGCCCTTATTAGACAATGGACAGCTGACAGGAAATGAGGGGAGGGAGTGACGAGGGATGACATGCAACAAAGATCCCCAGCTGGACTTTAAGCACCTTAAACCCCTAGACAACCGGGACACTCCCAATACTTTTTATTTCCAACAGAGTCCTTGTTCTGGAATATACATTCAACAATGTACATAAGCAAATTAATGTCAAATTTAAAAAAAAAAATTACAATTAGCTGGACTGTCACTTACGCCGCATTTGTGCAGTCATGACGGGTTGTGATGGACAGTAACGGACAGGTGCCCCCCCGTGGCCTTTGGATCTGCTGACCATGGGATCACAGATATGATGAGATGCTGGATTTTCCAAACTCTGGCATTGAATCCGGACTGTCAGTACAACCGCAAGTAGACAACGGAGGCTCGTCATAAAGACATTTTTTGGCTTTATTTAGACAAAAGAAAAAGTTTATTTATGGTTTTATAACTAACCATTGTTTTAAATCCATTTCCTCTAAAATGTATCATTACTTAGGACCTCTTTCATTCATGACCACATAAAATAAAGGCAGGGATACCCAATACAGCAAGGAAGGACTAGGCGTTCCTCCATGTTGGCGGTTTCATCCACTTCCATCAAGCTAAGAGCTCCACTCCGCAGTTTCAGGGCGAGATTGCGTCAACGAAAATGATCCACCAAAATATCACAGCAAGGTGTGCACGCTGCGTTATGGGTGGTTTCTGATTGGTTTCTGGTTGGTTTCTCCCACTTGGCAATCTCTAATGAAACCATTTATCTCTTCTTGCTCTTTTTATTCAACAAAGAAGATGTACAAAACACTTGTTAGCCAGCATCTCATCTTAAGATAAGGTGTAAAAGTAAGTAGGCTCCACCTGTTACTTCAGTGTGTCATATACAATACATTGATATGTAATACTGCTCATCTCATTTTCAGGTTGAAGTTATGGGTCGTGAACATTAATTAAGCTGCCACTAAAAATCACAGTGCTGCTGCCTTCTCAGTCAACACAAGGAAATGACAGATCTTTGAGTTATATATAACTTTAATTACTTGCAAATGTTGAGAGCTGAACCGTATTAGATTGGACAAGGGATTCAAAAAGTGGATACAAAACTGGATTCTAATTCAATAAATTAATAAATTCAAACCCCAACCCTACTGTCACTCTTGAAAACTTAGTTTATTGCTGCATATATTGTCAGTCACACCCCAGGTGCTAAATCAAGCGTCATGATCAGGATAAATAACTCTTCCACAACCATGTTAGACTCACTCAGAAAAAGTATTTTTTGACCTTTACATAACAAAGCAAGTTGACTAACAGCATATTCTTATCTATAGCAACAGCCCGGGGGAGGAGTATGTGGTCAGACAATTACTATTTAAATCATTTCACAGTTCTATGAAGATGGAGTTGAGTGCTCGAAGGCTCTTTGCCTGATTCACTCCTGACCTTAGCTAAAAACAGCAGAACCAGTCTGATGCTAAAACTGCCATTTCATAATGTTGCTGTCAGCACATGAATAGATCGTTGCCACAGCAATAGCTTTTCCTTACGTGAACTAATAGGTTGCTTTAGTACAAAATCCCCTCAGTAGTAGTCATAACCCTAGTACTGCACCCCTGGACCTTTTGACAAGGGTTTTCAGGTTTGTATTTGTCGCATACAATAAAATAGCATATCCCTTTAGATTTTAAAAGTCTAGATATTTCTGCCATGCTGCAACTGTAAAGACAAAAAAAAGAAAAAGAAAAAAAACACTGGGAAGCAGGAAAAGGCAGGAAGGCCAGACTGGGAGGGAGAGAAGTCAGTTAGATCAACATCAACACCTGAACTGTAGAGCTATAAGAAGCAAAAAAGGCAGTTTTGGACCCGAAAGATGCGATTCCATAAACACCAGGTAGACCAAAGGTGTTTTTAGTAGTAATTAGTACAGTAACAAGAAAACTGGATTCACAAAATAGACTAGCTGTCAGATTAGTTGCATTCAGTATGTTTACATGCGCACTAGTGTCCTGGTTGTGAGTCTTAGCCTGTTTTTGATCATATTTGGGATACGGCTTTTACATGGAACATGCAAAAGCTGGTTCCCTGTGATGGTCATAACACTATCCAGGTTTCTGAGTATTTGGTTTGGAGTGTCAAGTTTCAAGTTCCTGGTTATGCGTGTGCATGTACAGTAAACAGCTTATCCTGCTTTCAGAGACCTCGGTAAGACCTTTTCCTGGTTTTGAAAAACCTGGATATTCTACCTGGAGTACTCCAATAGAAACCAGAATACTGTGGCATGTAAACGGTTTATTCTGGTTCAAGGGATCAGGGGACATGGGGGAGACTGACTGGCCACCGTTCAGTGTAGCATGGACAGTGATGAAGAGCTGGTTGTCAGAGCTAACCTGCCTCAAGAAGCTACAGTCAGACTGCTTTGACAGTCACTAGGAGCACATTTATGGCCCTTTGAGAGAGATTCTGTGCAAGTACCTGTGTTGTAGCTGGGACAGCTGCTCTAATACGAGACGCTCTCCGGTCTGTGGGGAATTATCAATACGTAGCTGTATATATTATATTCACATCATAATAAGCCGACAAGAATCTATGTGATTATGTGCACAGTCGAAAAACAAATTTAGTGCGGAGTTCCTCTTTAACAGATCACAGAAGAACTAAATAAACAAATCACAAAACATCAGTAATACAAAGAGTAACTACTGATAATGCTCCAACAAGGGCATTTGGGTCAGATGTAAAAGATGCCTGTTAATATTTGCTTGGTCACAGAGGCTGGATGTAACAATATCAGTTAAACTGTAACTGTGCCAGTAGTGGTTGCTACTGGCAACCGACTGTTCAACTGAAACCAACTGCAGGTGGCAGAGTAATTACACTTTGTCTAACTAGCTTACCCTCAGTTTTCTGTCTGTACACAAAAAAGTTACTCACTAAAAAGATGCACAGTAGTGATAAAAAGTGGAGCAAATGTCTAATTGAAGAAGTACAAACTCATGTTAAAAGAAGTTGCTAGTGTACTTACATACAGTACATACTGTACTGAACAGCATAGTGTAAATAACACCTGTCTTTATCTGACAAGTATATACTGTACGTATATAGGATGCAATCTTGTTGCCATGCTTCACATGCGCAAAATGATATTGCACTGGATTACAGTCATTTACAATATATCTCATATCTCATCTGCTTGATGTGGGCGATAATACCGTATATCCCTTTTCTCAGAGATTTAATGTGTCATTATCTTGTTCCTGTACACTAGATAGGATTGCGTGTCCTCAGGTTGATTTCAAAACATGCAAAAATCTATTCTATCTCTCGGTCTGATGATAATGATCATGGGTCTTATCTTGATCCATCTGTTCTGACTGTTGTATCACTGTTTGTGTGTATATGTGGGTGTGCCCCAGTTCTGTATCTTTTAATATCTAAATTGTAACTGCCACCACTAATAAGGTTGATTTCATTAAGTTTGAGCTTGCATTTATGTGTCACAGTGGTAGGGTCGGTGCCAACAATTTTTCTTTTTTTTCTTATATCTCCAATGAATTTTGTTTTGTACTGAGACTCTGTGGACCCCGTCATACTGTACATGAGTGTGATAGACTACATACATATATAGCTACTGTAGTGTATGCACACTTTTCTGGTGCACAGTAAACAGTATTGGGCAGTAACTCATTACTTAGTAACACATTACGGTAACGGATTACAATTTGAAAATTAGTAATAACTTCATAGTTATTAATCCCAGTAACGTTCTGTTACTTCAACTCTTGGTGGAAGGCTTGTTTGCTGTTTTTCTGTGAGTTTGATGAATGGTTGAATGAACGATCAGTTTTGTCTTTGTGGGTTTAGTAGAGAGACTGGTTTGGGACGTGTTAGCTTTGCATAGGGGCTGGACATTGGGGGGCGTTGGTTGATGGTCAGTAAATCCCTCCAAACCCTATGCTTTGCACTTGTTAATGCACAATGTCTCGTTTTCAGTTTCTACGTGTTTTAGATACAGAGGATGTGATGTGTGGGTGTGGAGGCTTTGGAGTAGTTTAAAGGCACCTTTGACGGAGCTGTGCTGAGTAACGGAAAGTAATGTTACTATTCACTTTTGCTGTTGGGTAATTTGGAAAGCAATGTAATTACTTTTATTAAAATATATTTTTCAAGTAACTTGCCCAACACTGACAGCAAGTGACAAAGATATGGCGGAGCAGGCCACCGTTTGAAACACAGTTGGTCTGGAAGAACAGTGCAAAAATGCCACACCAAAAAAAAAACATACAGTTGTATTGACCAACAACATCCTATTTTTCTGTTCTCCAGTCATTTATTTTATTCTGAACAGAGCCTCCATTGGTCTCTTTCAGGTGTAGTATTTGGCTGAAATTAAACCCAGTCTCTCCCCACAACTGAGATTACAGAGAAATGGCTGACACAGTGTGACTGATGACCTCTGTCTACCTGTCTGTCTTTCTGTCTCTCTCCTCTCCCTCCCTCCTCCTGTCGCACCTCTGATTGGATGAAAACTACTGACATCATGAACCACTTTCTCATCGTCTCCTCCAGGCCTCTGCTCAATAACAATGTCCGTCAACATTGTACACAATCAATCAGTCTATCAGTCAACCAAACAACCCAATCACTCTTACATTATTCAGAACACTTTTAGTTGAAACGATTGGCAAACGGTGCTCTTCACAATCAGTGACAGACAAGCCGGTCGGGGTCCAGAGTTTCACGCAGAGCACCCTGCAGAGGCCGACTTACAGTGACAGCCTCTCCGACAGCAGGGGGTGGCGGATTTTCCACGAAATAGAAGGTATGCAGGATTGTGGATTGGTGGCTGGATTTTCATTTTGGCTCATTACAACATGCATGCAAGGACGTGGTGATGATGTCCTGGGTTTTTACATTTTACATGTTTTCTTCTTCTTTATCTCACCTCCATTCTACTCTTTCATTTTTCTCCATTTTATTCCAGCAACAAAAGAAGCGAATGCACACCTACTCTTACCAATTATGTTTTGTTATCACTTAAGGCGGCTCTCATTTGTTCCTCTTTTGTCTGTTTCAAGATGTGTAACATGAAAAATTCACCCTAAATCACTACAAGAAAGAAATATATTCGTGTTACTAAATATTGATTGAGTTAAGATACTGGTTCTCAAACTGTAGGACCCCTTGGGGGGACTTTGAGGAGGTCACAATATGACTTAAAGACAGTGAAAACATGTATTTCAAATATGCACATTTATGCTGATGATCATATATCACATGGAAATAATGGAAATTTGCTGCCTTTCGGCTCTTTCGAATAATTAATGAAGTAAAAATTGCCTGAAGAGGGGGAAAAAAAATTGCATTCACTTGTTCTTGCAGCAAGAGGTCAGGTGTGGGTGTTAGGGTTAGGGTTAAGGTTAGGGGGTTAGGGTTAGGGGTTAGGCATCTGTGGTCACCTGTTGAGGAGGCTGAAATCCATTAAAATAAGATAGGAAATATGCATGAGAGCTTTCTTTTCACTTTCAGAATAGCCCGAGGGCCGTTTTTTTTTTGTGGTTTTTTTTGCAAAAGAAAGCCAATATTTCTGACATGTCTCATGAAAAGTTTTGACTTGTAACCTTGTCTAAATACACGCTAACAACAGGAAATCCTGCTTTGGGGGATGTGTGATTCTGGATTTAGAATACCAACACCTGAATAATTTTTTCTCCTGGTCTCACATGGATCTACAGTCTTCAATACAACACACAGACATCGAACATGCCTGCAGGCACACATTCATGCACACACACCTAACCTCTGTATATAGACATTGTGACTTGAGGTTTTAATGAGGTCTTGAGGCTGCTCAGTTACATTGCCTGAGAGCTGATTAGTGTTTCATTCTACCTACAGCTGAATTAATTCAATGATGGCCTGAATTATTTCATTCCTTTCCCAGTCCCGGTAAGTTCACTGTTGCCTCCATATGACAGAAAGCTTACATTTATGCAGAAGATATTCTTATCTCATGTCTTCTCAAAATCAGGGGCTCATCCATTTTACATGTAACACGAGGAAAGACATGTATAAAATAGGGGCCTGAGATGCTGAAAGGCTAAAACCAAATTTATTTAATAAATAGGGGAGAGAGGGGGGATGCTTTATCACACACACTCCTAATTTGCAACTAAAATGTTTTCAATTTAATTGATTTCTTAGATTTTTTCCAACATTTCACTAATACCTGTACAACTGAATCAAATATTTATTGTAAGAGCTGATTGTGTGTGCACCATTTCCAAGTCTCTCTTTTGTACAGCGCAAACACGATGGATTTAAATGACA
Organism: Oplegnathus fasciatus; assembly: GCA_003416845.1. Classification (NCBI taxonomy): domain Eukaryota; kingdom Metazoa; phylum Chordata; class Actinopteri; order Centrarchiformes; family Oplegnathidae; genus Oplegnathus; species Oplegnathus fasciatus. The sequence goes on from NTHP01000098.1 coordinate 816,230, forward strand.
CAGTGGCCTTCTGGGGGATTGTGTATGTGCACGTGTGTCTATGCATGAATGGGCTAACTGTGTTCCTTAAACTCAGTTCTTGTTTTCACGTCTGTGTTTTTGGTTGTGTCAGTTTGCATGTGTGAATTCAAGTGTCATAGCCATGTGTCCTTTTATATGATACATGTAATAATTGTGTCACTCTTAGACTTAGACACACTTAGAATTGTAGATAAATAAAAAGTGACAGTCTGCATCATTGTGTACTGCCTTGATATAGGTATTAACCAGTTAATGCAGGTTGGTCCTCATACACCTTTAGTCCTCACACTCCTTTAGTAAGTCAGGTCACCAGATCTACTGACTGTTTAGTTTGCATTAAATTCTGAACAGCTGGATTTGTTCCTAAACTTATAAGAAGCAGTTGCCTTCTGCTAATTTGTCTCTGCATCAAGGGGGAAATTGTATCCACATGTCCTCTTGCACTGGTTTCAGAAAGTCCTCATAAACCACCAAACCTGTATAAGATGTGTATGTGTGTGTGTGTGGTTTGTGAGGATTCCTAAGGGAATAAATGAACAAAATTGTCGTCTGCATTAATGCTGTGTACTGCCTTTAAAACTGCATGGGGCCCTTTGCTGCAGTGAGGCTCATCAATAGCAATTTCCTTGAACACAGAAAGGCAGGAAGGACTCAAACCATTTTGGTACAAAACATGCACACTTACAGACACACACACGCATACACACACACACACATTCACACAAACCATTAGCATTGATCAAGACACTCTCTGTTGTTCTTGGCAAACATGATGACAGAAAAAATGGATGATCCCTTCTCACACACACACACACACACAAAATGACAGACTCTCAGTCTCCATGGAGCCCCACTGGAAATAATTCATGATTGGCTCCTATTGTTAAAGGCTATGTCAAGCACCAGCCTGTGAGCTGCAAGGTGATGAATAGCAAAATAAACAGATATTTACCCCCTGACAGCTCCTTTTCAATTAAAGGGAAACACTCATGATTTTCAACATTATCAGCACCAATAATTGTTTGGATTAACGCTCCATTAGCAGGGATGGTGTTGTGCTGCTGGAGCACTACCTCGAAATGTATTGTTGGAACATTGGAAAAACTTGTTGTCCTCCATAAATGCTGCAGACTAAAGCAATTCAATTATAGTTTGACAAAACAATCCCAACTCTAGCTCCACTTACTAGCTTTTTTTCTGGAGCTTTCAACCATATCACACAGTCTTCATCAGTGGATGGAGTTCACTCAGTTATCGTGGAGATGGATCCGTGGTCACGTGAGCTAAGTAGCCGTTATGATTTCATCCATAGCACTTTCAGAGCATCTCACCCATGTTGGCTTAAAAGTCCAATTCTTTCATGGCAATGGAAATAGTACTTTGACAATTCCAACTCAAGGTCCACTTATGTATGTTTTTCCCCAAGCTTTCAACTATATCACATGGTGTTCATCACGGTGATCCATCATAACAGCTACTGTACTGGCATGTGAACAGATCTATCTCCATGACAACTGAACAAACTCCAACATATTGTCGAAAGTTCCAGAAAAAGCTGGTGATTACGACCTTGAGTTGGGATTGTTTTGTCAAAGTACCATTTTTAAGGTCAAGAATGAGCTACAATTGCAATTCAATCGTGGTTTATAATAGTTTGATTCAAACATAAGTGAGCACGGCCTCTCCTGTGTGGCCTCTGCTAGTTGCAACAGCACTAACTGTAAGAAATAAATAGTCTTAAAAAAAGGAACTTTTTTCTGTGATCTCTGTCAGAGTCTGTAGTCTACAATTGCATCACACAACACTTCAGTTAGAGAAGGGACAGCAATGTCATTAGTTCTTCCACATCTGTGGTAATGTAATACTGCTGTACAGAAATGTTTTCAGTGACAAACAATGCTACACTCTCTACTTATCATGAACGCTACTATTAAGTTAAAATGATAAAATGTCAGGAATGTTTGCTGCTTGTCATAAAGGATGGCAGTTTTCAGAGTCATAACAGTCTGAACAGCGAAAGCATTGCACTGAGCGCTGTATAGCCCAATGGTGTTTCAGCATACGACCCGCATGAGGCTGTATCCATCCACTGACGGTGCACCACTCTGTAGGACCACTGTATCAAAAGTAAGTCCAAAAACTTTCTCACAATAGGCATTTTAATTTGTCAAACACAGGTATAACCACTACCATTAATAATGTATCATATCCCATTAATGTATGCCAGTGCTAGTGCTCTGCTTTGCCTTTTTCACAAAAGACATTTTAACTTGTCACAGTATGAAAAGCACAGGTGCAAATAACGAAATAAATGATGCATCTCCTTCCCACTCCGCCATTTTAGGAACTGCGCTAGTTTGTCATCAAACTCACAGTCAAGTGAGAACATGGTATCACTTGTATTAAATTGTCACCCTATGCACGTGACGGTGTGCATTAATGGAAAAAGTGGAAATACAGTAGTTGCATTTAAACAGTAATTAACTGCCTAATTAGAAAAACTGCAATACATGTGCTGATCAGCATGATATATTACATTAGCCAAGGTAGCAATGTCAATGCAAGCTGTTTTTAATGGATTTTTGAAAACAACATGAGCACACTACTAGGAGGTAGAGCAAAGCTGCAGTAGAGCAGCAAATTGAAGACTTTTCATTAGCAATAATGACAATAGGAAATAAGTTAAATTACAGCAGCACTGGCAGGAGGTTCTCAAGACAGCGAAGCACTTGATGAAGGTGAAGAGGATAGGTGAGTGTAGGGTGTGGGGTCCACTTTAAATACCCATGATGGTGTTGGTCACATGTGAAACCTTGCGAATGGTATTCAGCCTAGTGATCAGCCACAGCAGGACCCCTGCCGCTGTGTGTGTGTCTTTCTTCAACCTGTCGTCCCAGCTCACTCATGAATAATTTATCATATACCCCATAAAATCACATCTTTAGAATCACAGATTAATCCTCCAGGGGCTGAGGGTGATAGGAGGAAGAGAAAAAAAGAAGAATAGAAGAAGGGAGCGAGAACCTGATCACCCACCTGTGTGTTTCTTATGATATGTATGTATGTTACCACCTTCATATCTCTTTACTTCAGCTCTTGAGCCATCACCATGAAAAGAAATGGGCTAATGTAAAGTGCTCAAACTGTATGTACTCTGAAAGAGTGTGACAGAAAATAAACAGGGAGTAATACATGGGTGGCGCCAGATCCAACTCAGGTGTCCTAATACCGGATACCTGTGCATCAAGACATAGGGCGGCTCAGCAGGTAGAGTAGGGTGTCCCCCAATTGCAGGTTTAGTGGTTTGATCCCCACCTCCTCCTGTCCACATGTCAAAGTGTCTTTGAGCAAGACACTGAACCCCAAATTGCTCCCGATGGTTAAGCCAGCACCTTGCATGGAAGCTTGCTGCCATCGGTTTGTGAGTGTGTGTGTGTGTGTGTGTGTGAATGGGTAAATAAGACATAAGACAAATGCACAATACACAGCCAGTGGTTTGATATGTAGTTTTTCTTTGTTTGGCCACTAGCATGGGGATGTTGGTCTGATAAAAAGGAAACTGACATTGGATAGGGTTAGATGGAGAAGGGGGATAATTTTTCTGTAAAGTTTACTTGAGAAAAAGTGATTAAAAAGATGTAAAAATGTTTCATAACTCTGACCATTGGTTCTTTTGGCTATATAAACATTGTACTCAGCAAAGTGATTGTTGAGATCTTTGAACGCTGCAGCATCGCAAAAAACAGCTCCAACAAACATGAGCAGTCTGACAGTCGGATAGGTTTTAACCGTTTTAACTGAACCGTACTTTTCCTTTAAACAAGTCTGTCGGCTCATGTTACGTTTATGTGTGTTTGTGTGTGTATGCAGTTTTTTGTGTTTCACAAGGCAGTTTGCAGAAATGTGTGTAAGCCAGTGATTACTACAAGAACTGGCTCACATTTCGATGCATTACCAAGCATCCAAAACATTTTTCTTACCACCACCTATCCTGTCATCTTTTTCCCCTCTGCTCTGATCGACCCCAGTCCTGCTGAATACATCAATACATTTACATGCTTGAATTTAATGGCAAAAACGGCAACTCTGCTCAATTTGAAATTGGGGTGAAAGTAAATTTTGTGACAGCTGTGTATCTATAGTACATCTCAACAACCCCATCTCATCCAACTCTCGCTCTCTCCTGCTATTTGTGCCCTCATCATGCCAGTGAGTGCTTTCTCTATGGCCTGCTTCCATGGTGCCATCAGCAGAGAGAGGCTGCTTGCATGCTGGGACAGATGTGCCCAACATTTGAGGAAGTTTCTTTTTTTCTTTTTTTTACGACTGTCACATTCATGGAGGTAACAGCTGGCAGGCACCTCACTGACTGTCACAGACCGTTATCCAAGAGGGATTTAAAGGGAGATTAAAGTTAGTTGGCATCCAGTGATTGCACCATGTATTATCCACACTATTCCCTTTGTTAATGAGGAGCTGTGTGAAAGATTTTGTGTTTGCTGTATAATTAAGCTGAAAAGTGGGTGTAAACATTCTTAACACCCTGCTTGTTAAATGGAAGTGATTTAGTTTAAAATGCTTTGTTCATTTTTTGCTAATTTCTTTCATTACAACTTCACGAGGTGTTTGAGTCAAGAAGACCCCTTTCCTAGAAGCCACAATACACAATATACACACAGTCACAAAATATATTTTAAGAAATATGAATGTATTTAGGCTGCAGGTACTGAACACAGGTGTGTTATCACAACTGTGAGGGAAGCTCTTTGAATTTAACGAAGCTTCTGTTGTTTGTCACCCTCCTTAGTCTGTTGAGAAACTGAATGAACTAAATGAGATAGTGCAGCACATCTGTTCAGAATGAGCTGGTAATGTAGAGTAAACAAACCTCTGACAAATTGATCCTTGCTACAATTATATGATAATTTTAGCTTAGTTAGTTCAGTTTTCTGTTGCTTTGTTTCTTTGCTTCTGCTTTTTTTTTTAAAATTCCCACAGTGTTTCACACAGGTTGAGAATGTATTTGTGGTGGTGGTGGGCGGGAGCGGCGACGTGCAACAGTTGCAGCAAAACAGCACTGCATTTACAACAAACTTCTAAGGGAATGTGAGTCATTTTTTCTATCTATATTATTTCACATTAAGCTATTCTAGCTGACATTTAAATTGTAAGGTGGTGCGGGCTGATATACTTATGTGAGCTGCCCAAATATTGGAAACACTGATAACAAAAATGTTCAGGTTAATGAAAAAAAGTCATTTGTGCAGTGATTTAAGCAGTTACGTGTTTCAGTTTAACAATTGCTGAAGCTTTTTTGAAAACTTTACAGTCAGTTTTCAAAGGCATCAGGATCCAAAAATCTCAAAAATGTGTTTTCTGTGATGGCAACTACTTTATAACTTTTTAGAGTGTGAGTTTGGGGAATTATTGTTGGATTGTTGAAATATTTGGAAACTCTCTACATTTAGTAATATTTGATAATTCAGTAATATTTTCAGTGCACAATACGGATTTGGCTTATTGGTTTCAAAATGTATGTTACACTTTCAGGACCACTGCAGTATAAAGCAACTAGTATAAATTGCCTCACAAAAGGAATAGGTAACATAAAAATCTTGTTTACTTGGAGCTACCTACAAAATGGCTTAAACACAGTGGATGTGCATGATTCTTGATCCTTAGTTCTGTTTGCCTTTTATTTGCAGATTTATTGAAGTTGTCTGCTTTCTCTCTTTTAATTTCTCTCCTGGCACCTCGGGTGTCAATTTATATCTCACCAACAGCTCTCTCTCTTTTCTTTCTCTCCTCTCTGAAGCAACATGCTGATAAAGCAATCAACAATGCCAGAAGAAGGTATCTAAAACTTTCGGTGTACAGATTCTGTTTGCTGACATGACTAATTTGAGGTTCATTTTTTGAAGATGAATATTAGCATTAAAATGACTACATATGTCAACAACACTGAGTCTGTGCACAGTGGAGGGTTTGTAGCTTAAAAAAACTTACTTACTTTTGCATAACAGCCTGTGTAATATTAACATAAAGTCACTTTATGGTCTATTTCTCACAACTGCACCTGCTGAGAGGCCACTTCATTAGTGTTACAAACTTGAGAACAAATATGGCAACAAATTAGTCAATAACAAATGCCTATATTTCTTCCTCTGCTCCCCTTGTGACCCTTCTGCTGTAGATTTATGTATCATTGACAGCCTTTCTCTCCTCACTGCGACAACAGACTGACAAGGCATCAATCTCTGCTCCCCAGCTGAACGCCACGGCACAGAACACCCACGGAGATGCCAGACGATCGATATTCAGAATAAATTCTACCCTCCGCTTTCTACTGGCACCGTGGGAGAGAGGGGATGGAGAGCAGACACTCGCACAAACACACTCACGCTCGTGTGGTCACACGCAGTAGCACACACATCACACCGGTGTTAGAGAGGGCAATGCAGCGGACATGTCAGCGAGCTGCAGGCAGGCAGTGAGCAAAACCCCCTGTGGTGAAACCTTAAAGTGTCATTAGCTTCCTCTGTTGCAGACACCACCTGCCTGGCTGCCATTCAGCATCTTACATACATACAGTGTGCCCTTGAAAAAAGAAATCAAACACATTCTAAGAATATGCACTTATAAAAAAATTACTTAGGAAACCTAGACTACAACAACCATTGCTTTCTGGCAATTCAAATTGTGCGTGTTTCCTGTCTGCCTACTATTCTATACTGTTTAAAAAATGGAAAAAGGGAAAATCAAAAATGACCAAACTCACACCACCTATCCTAAAAGCATACAGGGTAACAGTAGTGTTTCACATGTGTGCAGGTGCACACAAAAACTTTAATAAAACTGGTATTTTTATTTATGTGATGCACTTCTTTTCCATTCTGAAAACTCCTCCAGCTCATCCCTCTGCATGCAGGGTATCTGTTATTGAAATGCACTCTCTTTCACCCCTCCACTGTCACTATTCAGTTTTGAAAAACCAATTGAAAAAAGCCATCCGCACCCCACTCTTCCTTCCCCTCACATGGTTGTGCAGGAGTTGAATTTCTGCAGAGAACTTGATCGCTGCGTCACAACAGACGAAAAGCTTACTCCAGCGAAGTGGCATCTTCCTTAACTCTTCTGCTTTTATACTTTTAGCACCAACTCATAAATGTTTTTGTTATGCTCCATCTCTGTGCAGTAGGTGGGGGAGATAGTTACTTGCAGGCTATGACTGGATCATCTACCAGCTTCAGCTGAAAACAAATTTAGTCTGAAATCTTATGTAGATGTTTAATTTGACAGAATCATCATCGTAATCATCCTCTTCCAAAACAAAAACCACTGTAACCTGGACTCTAGGGACAGATACGATAAGTACAGATGTTCCCAACCTAGGGGTCACTAGATAAATCTGAGGGGTCACAAGATGATTAACAGGAAAACTTATTTCTGCTTCACAAGTTTTTGATTATTTTTTCAGACTTTTTGGTTGAACTTGTTGCAACTGTTGATATAGATTTTAAAGAAAAAGATAGAAATATTTTTTTTCACCTCCCTGCTGTCCACAGATCAGAGATCCAGAGATCCAATAAGCAGCTCTATGTCTCGCTCCTCAGAAGGACAGATACTTGCCTGAAACCAAACTTTGAAGTCACTCTACTCACTACAGGACAACCTCCAATACAGTAAATGCAGTCAGTGGTGGAAGAGGTATTCATGTCATTTACTTCAATGTGAAACAATTCCATTATAAGTGAAATGTAATAATGTATTAAAAGTACAGAAATAATATCCGTAAAATGGAGTTGAAGTATCAGTAAGTGCTTGTTATACAGGCAGAATGGCCAGGCCAGTGTCATTTTATTATTAGATTATATTATTAGATTACTATTAATGATATATGAATGTGCAAACACTTGTAGCTGGTCAAGTTGGAGTTCATTTTAACTACTTTTTATTGCAGTTGGAAGTTTAATCTCCAGTAATGCACTTTTATTTTGTAAGCTACATTTGTACTATGTAGAATCTGAATCTGCAAAGTAACTTGTAGCAATAGCTGCCAAATATTGTAGAGGAGTACATAGTACAATATTTCCCTCTAAAATGTAGTGAAGTAGAAGTATAAAATCAAAGCTCTGAAAAGCAAATACCATTACTTCAATTCTCTCTCCGATTGTACTTAAAGATGTAGTCTGTGATTCTAATCCACAACAGTTTTGTGGCTCGGGTAGAGCCACCAACCCAGGTCGTCAAATACAGATGCTTTGGCCGTGCTTCCACTAAACACTTTGGTATAATATGTCACAACTCGTGCTCATGCACAGGACAAACTAATGCTGTGCGAGTTTAAAGCAGCACTGAAGAGA